>VTPC01001129.1:195611-219299 GCA_011009095.1 Ignelater luminosus
TTTCCTGAATTTGAAGCAATCGGCTGTTTACAAAATATTTACGCCTAAATTTCTACGTCAAGTATGGTGGAAAGTGCTTTAACGTGCTAAAAACAGCAGGAATATATTTTTGTTAATTCCAGTCATATTTAGTACATTGATACAAATAAAGAAATATGCGATAAAAATCTGACTATATACTTTCGACTCCATGTGTAAAAAAAGTTTGGTGGACGACGTAACTTTCCCTGTGTACAGTACATGAGGAAAATCTAAACGAAATTATAAGACGGACAAAACCAGGTAGAGAAGGAAAAGGTTATAGACAGACTGTAATAAAACACAGGACTTGAACAACCTTCTTGTACATGGATTTTAAACCATGTGGTAAATTGTACATCCCGTGTCGGTTACTACTCTGACATTCTACTTGAGCTTGGTAAAGAGTACTGGCTTTTGCACATCATAGTTGACTAAATATCTTAGGGCCGTGAACCTGAACGTCGCCATCATCCTTTGCAGGGCTGTAGTTACATTCGCGCAGGCCCATAACCTAGCTGTACGACGTGGTTGAGCGGTTAAGAAAAGGTCCGGAGCGGCATTCAAACACACAAACCAACTGTTTTCATTTCTAACTTTCCGTGATCTTCCTTAGTAGTGCAGGTGAATACCGGAACAGTAATTTAATTACTTTCGAAACTTGCCTTTACCCTTCCTAAAACTTCCCGTTTTTGTAAGCAGAACTCCTAAAATTGCAGAGTAAAACACAATGACTTTCCTTTCTTTTGGGTCCGTACAGAGTTAGATTTTTCGTAGTCACAGACTACAGTTTGATTCCTCTCTGATTATACGATATGGTAATCTAATAAACCTCTAATACAACTACCTTATCGGTTTCGGTGTCTTGTTTATGACTTCCGTCACATCACTACTACCAGCTTAAAATAAGGTTACCTAGTGTAAGGTGTTTCTCTAAAGGATATTTTTGAATAAGTTAATATAGCACACCCCTTTATGCAAGAAACTGGCCCTTGTACATACCTGAAAGGGTAGACAGTTCTTTTATTCTCCTTCTTCTAAGTAAATCTTCAATAATATTTTGGTCTATTTCCTGTTTTAAAGTATAGATTCGAATTTCTGCCAATACATCAGTAATTAAAATGCGAAGTTTTGACACAAATTTTGTTTTTGGCGATTACCATGAAAGGTACGATTAAAACAATCAAAAGTGAATTCGACTGTAAACACCTGTGGTGTTTTGATCTTGGTAGTTTTTTTAAGGTTCCACAAATTTTAAAACAATGATCGAATGAAAACGTTTCCAGGTGTATATAATACTTTCTGCGGGTAGAAGATCTTTGATGATATGTAACATTTATCCAGTAATACTCTGTATTTAACCTGTTCTGGAATGACAAGTTAATTTAGAAGTATCAGGAAGCAAAGAGTCCTGTCATTCTTGGGACCGATCAAAGACTGGTTCAAAAACCGTTGGATGAGTGGGTTGCTATAATATTAAATACGAGCGAAGTTTAGGTATTGACCTTTTGTACATGAGATTCGGTATCTCATTGTAACAGAAATAGTCAGTCTGAGCACGCGTACAACTTATTGCCAATTTTCAGTTTTTTAACTTGTCGATTTGGCAGTTCCATGCAGAACAACATTATGTGAAACTCAAATTCATGCTGCCAAAATTTGAAGTGTAGACTATAGAATACTGAGGTTTCCCGTATTAATCGGACTTCAATGCTGAATGAAGATTTTCAGGTTTAAATCTTATCAGAAACTTAACATTTTCCCGGCTAGCATAAAAAACCTTTTCTTACGATCTATGAATAGATTGCAATAATGAAGCAAAAGCAAGGACAGAGCATTTTGTCTCCCCGTACGGTACACTGGAATCTTCATTGGTGTTACTCATTCTATTAGTACGCACGAATTTGTAGTGCTCAACCAATTATGATGAAGAAAGCTCTCAGATGGGCTAACTAATACTGAACATTCCAGAATTTTACTGAAAGCATTTTTCACTGTCCAAATGTTCTGCATCTGACTGAAATTTGCCAACTCGGTATGTCTACATAAAATATAAAACTAAATTTCTTTCCAATGTAATTTTCTCCACAGCAAACATTATTGTTAGGTCTTTTAAGTTTCTTTCTATCAAGGGCAAGTAGAGATGTTGCCAATCTAGTATACGATCAACTATGAGTACTTTAACATATTTAAATTGCTGATTGGTCCTTTACAGTGTGTTTAATAGTAATGAAGGATGATCGCTAATTCAGATTTTAGCAACAAGTTTTAGAATTTCCTTTGACCAAATAATTAAACTATCGAGACTGTAATTCTAGTACTGCGTTACCTTCGGGTTAATTTGTGCAATTTGAATGAGCGGTAGCGGTTTAGAGTTGCAAACAGCTTTCACAGCGAAGTGGCTTGCTGTGTAATTGCTTTATAATCAGCTAGCACTCTAGTATTACTCTTCCAATTTTCAGTTTGAAAAAGTCTGTATAAATTGATCTTCTAATGCTTATATACAGTTACTTTCGAGATTTCTGATCTCCTCATAATTTATTTAAGAAATGTCATTGCCTTATTAGTCAGTACATATTTTTTAATGTGATTACATTATAATTTGTACTTAGACACAATATACCAGCCAACTATTTGTGTCAGTTAGTAGTAACAACTAAAATATAAATATAAATTTAGCAGACATCAAAACAATCTTCTTTGTTAAAAGTCTAATTAGAAAGCGAATTCTAAATAACTGGTTTTGGTATGTTCATAGAGCAATCTTGTAGGATTTAGTTGCTACGATTTTTTCTGGAATAGAGGAGTGATGAAAACGACTATTAGAGTAAATGGGAGTTGTATCAGTGATAGATCTTAAGTACTATAAACATCTGCCCTCACACAAGCCTTGAAACCCATTTTGGATTAAATTTTCTGTTGGGTTATCGATTAAAAAGAAAATCCTACGATGCCCTTATTAACAAAGAATTGCAATCGCTTGGAGTGGTAGTAATACCACCTGAAGATGATCTCAGCGGTATACATCGGTGACTAAGCTCTTCTGGAGCAATCAATCAATATTGTTATGGAGGCCTTTCCCAAAGAGAAAAGCATGGAAGTAAGAAGAAAGCGAGGAGTTAAAATTAAAAATTTAAGGAAAAGTGAAAACTATAAAAAAGTTACCCAAGTCAAAGTTAATGAACGAGAATTAAAGGCAGCTGAATATGATTTATGCAATAAAACTTCCATAGACGGTATACTTATGCAAAGACCTTGTAAAGCAATGTTGTGGAACTGTACACAGGTATCAATACACCCACGATAAAGCATGTATAAAAATAATATTTAGACAGTTTAAAGTTTAACGATCACTGTTTAATATGCAAGCGTCGAAGAATAATTGATAATAAAGATAATTAAATTTCAATACCCTCATTGCTGGCTGCCGTTACTAAATGACATCATAAATATTTATATCAGTACTTACAGCCAATGACGTTAATGAATCAACAAAATTTCATGACTTTGAACAACACCGAATGAATA
This sequence comes from Ignelater luminosus, assembly GCA_011009095.1. Classification (NCBI taxonomy): domain Eukaryota; kingdom Metazoa; phylum Arthropoda; class Insecta; order Coleoptera; family Elateridae; genus Ignelater; species Ignelater luminosus. The sequence continues at coordinate 199,158 of VTPC01001129.1, forward strand.
CTGAAATAAATAGCCGGTGAAAACATTTTTTTATCATTTACTCGATTTACTGCCTACATAAATAGAAGAAAGCAAGATGTTTTACCTTTGATCAAGAAATTGTTATATACTTTAGACTTTTAACAAAAATTCCAACCTTAACAAAATTTTCAGTTTCGCCACAAAAAGCTCTTAGAAAATGTTTAAAATAACTAGTGCATTGGGATGGTGTTATTATCGGTATCACCCTTTAGATCGTATTTGCAAATTAAATAATTAAATATAAAATAAATAAATATTAAAATCGCATTATCTTTAATTATTTTGGCATTTATTATGACAATAAATTACCACATTTAGGAAGTTCCATTAAAATGAACTGGAGCATAATCTAAAATGTCACTTCGAAGTACAATTAATATTTATCGATTAATTAATAAAGATAACGTTACGTCTATTGCTTAATAAAATATTAATTTCTAGGAGATTCAGTTTGAGTCGACATCTGAGCTACGAGAATCTAATAAATAAGATTTATCTTCTGTTTATTTGTTGACGTTTTATTATTATTCCATATGAAACTGTTTTTCTCGTAGAAGTAAAACCAGATTGTATTGCTATTGATGAATGCAATTCAATATGTCACTATTTTTTATTTTGAATAATTGTAAAAATTCTTTGTTTAGATGGAACAATTAGTTGCTATACTGTATTATTTCGAGAATAAAAAGTTCAGCTATAAAGAGCTGAAAAATGTTTATAAAGGGCAACGATATTGGTGTAAACAATACGAGATGATGGATTGAAGAATATCTAGCGGATGAGAGTGACATTATTGGTAACAATAATTAAACGGCTACCCGGAATATTTCAAACTGTCTCCATTGAGGCAATGAGAATTTGCGTATACATATCTTGACACGTTCACTACGTACTGGAATGTACACTAAAACCCCTGGAAATTATTTAAAAGAAATTGAAGCAAGAAATCAAAGAAACAAAGTAATTCAGAAAATTTCTTTTCGGCTTAACTACCTGTTTGATTTTCAGGCGTTGCCTGTTCTACTTATCTTTTATAAACTATCCACTGGCAGAAGAAGAGACAGAGCAAATGAAAAGGTTTGTGGTGAATATCTGATGTGTTGTACTGAATGAAGCCCACAAAATCACCTGGTACTGGTTGTAGAAGCAATAAAATATGCAATACCAATTGATGTTCCATTAGCAAATTGTTCATTAGATTTTTCCCATAATTTTCCAAGTATCCGTAGGAAATCTAAGGGCTTTGTCAGACCTAATTAATACTTAATCTCCTGCGTTAGACCTCAATAAAGGCTTGAATACGAATAATTGAAAATCCTAACTAGAAATTTGTATTTAGACAGAACGATAAAGGTTTACACTTATCAGAACACACTGACGAAATTATCTTGGTTGCATCACAAGTAGGGTAATCTCTGTTTTTTTCTTCTGACACAAACTAGAGAACGCTACTTATTTATAGTCACCATGGTACGAAAGGCTGGTCAAAGATACCTTTAATTTATACCTAAAAGTAAAGTTGATGGTCTCACAGGAAGAACGTCACAGTCTCGAATTTTAATGTATTCATCTCCTGGAGTCCTTCCAGAATTTCTCGAGAATATCGTTCATTTCTTCAAATTTTCTCTATGATCAACGACTGAACTATCGTGAATTACAGGTTACCAGTTTTGATTTACGATCATCCACTAGTCGTGAATAGTCAGGATTTGATCATGAGAGAGAGATTAGTTAATAGTTTTGGAAATATTACATCAAAGGCAAGGAGACTGAATTAAAGCACAAATAGGTGCATAATATCTGGTCTGGCCATAAGTTCTGTCCCAAAATTAAATCAATACAAAATAAAACAAATGAGATCAAGACACAGAAAATTTATTAGAAAATAAACATTATAGATTGTGTCATCTACAGCAGATGACTTTAACTGCTCTCAATTCCTGTGACTCGTAGCACAAACCTTTCTCTCTAAAAACTACCACATATATACCTCAGATCTGGGCTTGATGAGGACCAATATTCATAAACTATTAAAGTCAATATAATGGTGAAGAAGCTGTTCTTGTGAAAACTGCTTTATGAACCGATGCACAATTTTGTTGAAAAACCCAGTATTCATACTAAATATGGTAGCACTGAGGGGCTTTACAACTTCTTCAATGTTTTCTTCTTATATCTTAGCCCTAACCTTGACACTTTTTCTATAAAAATGAACTTGGGTAGTGACCAAATAAGAAACTCCCAGCCAAACCATAGGTAATAGATACCGGATGATGACACAATACACAAAGATACTTTTTTCAGCAGCTTCAGCATTGCCATGAGCGTACACTGTATCACTTTTGCTTGTTTAGATGTTTTTAAATTGTAAAAATCTTCTCTTCTGTAAAAGCAACTCTGTGGTGCTTGTTATCTGCGCACCGACAGATTTCTTCTTTTCTTTCCTATTTTTTTCTAAACATGGAGTAAGCACCCGACTTTTTTTTGAGATGCGTTGAGTTTTAGGGTTTTGGTTCATCACTCGTTCCAAGGTTTCTCTTGAGAATTTCATCTGCAGAGTCATCATTAGCTTCTGTTTTAGATTAGGGTTACGGTGAATTTGGGCCTTAACAGCTTTTGCGACTGTAACTGCAACAATCTAAAAATTGTTGTTAGTGTGTGGCCACATTACATTAACTATTATTTACAATTGTACCGCAAAACTTCTGACACTTTTACATTCAACAATGATAGGACTACAAACAACACACCTTCATTAGTTTTCTCCGTTTATCAAGATTGTAGAAATAAGGAATAAAGTTCTGTGACAGAACTTATGACTAGACTAGGTAATATATTGACTACTCCAAGCCTCAGTAGGTATTGTTTTTGCAAAATGTGAGATGATGAATTCGATATGATTCCGTATGAAACATTCATCTGAAATTTTCAATTTTCGATTAGAGTCAATACATCAAAAGAGCGGAGGAGAAGATAGGAAGTAGAAAGATACGAAGTAAAAGAGAAAAGAAAGTGATGTAGAAGGACGGTGTATTAAGAGTTTTGATAAGAATCGAAAAATACGGAAGAATGAAGAGGGGAAAACTGCACGACTAGAAAATGAAAATAGAAAGTGCCATGCAAACAATAAACAAATAAACAAAAAAAAAGAGTAGACTGGACTAAGCAAAAAGTGCAGAAAGAACACGGAAAAAAGTGAAGCAAAAACGACAAAGAGACAAATAAATAAAAATGCACTAGATAAAAAAAAGAAACATGAACACGAATAGAGAAGCAAAGTTTATAAACATCAAGCAAAGTTGCGAAGTTTACTAATAATCTCAATAATACAAATATTAATTATTAAATGAGTGGGTTTGAGAATTTTGATTCATGATTTAACAATGATTATCAAGCCTGCAGCGGTGAACTGATTGAATTGAATTTTGTATTTTATCTTTTCTGTATTCAATTTAAATTGACAATAATTAATTATCAAGTTTTGAAACTTTCTTATCAATGAAACATATTTTTAATAAATTAGAATATCAAAAATGTTCGTTCTCTTTAAAATATCTCTTCTCTTAAAAAAAGTTATTAGAACAGAGGAAAACAATCAAACTCTAAGCATGTTTTTCAATTAATTCTTGACCTCTCCAAGTTTCTTCCATAAATTACATCTTTTAAAACCCATAATTAACTGACGTAGATTTATATAATCAACCACCAACCTTTAATTAGTATCCTGTTGACAAAAACAACCCTTACAAGTAATTTTGCCTTCACTCACAGTCTCATATCTAGAAATCCTAACCTCGAACTTGAACTTCAACGTTAATCAATCATTCTTTTTTGCGGAATCGCAGAGATTTCCCCCGTTTAACCCATTTCTTGTTGGTAATAATAACGAAAAGGTCCTGTTACTTTAATGTACACACACATGTTCGTAAATCCAATAAAAGTTTCTACAAGTGAACGACATACGATCGGCAAGTGAAGGAGGGTGGGAGAGAGGAAAGACGAAATTTCTTGCGTAATTTTTATGAGGGGCATAATACTAGAACTAAATGAGTATCGGTAGTGTGTTTTCGTTCAGTAGGTGGAATAATCGTCGTGTTGTGACGACGGGTGTTAGATGCGCGCGTGCGTGCGTACGCCACTGGGCGCCCCGACAGCGGGCGTGCAGTTAAGCGACGCACATCGCGACGCCGGCGTTGCTTCCGTCCGTTCCGCGGACTTCGCGATTTCTCACTCAAAACACACCGGAAATATTTTACAAGTTCGTGATGATGACGGTCGTTGATCGGACTTTTGTTGAGTTTTTCTAGTTTGTTATTGCTGTTTTCTAGATAATTCTATTGAGCGTTGTTGTTTTATTTTCTTGTGGCATTTTTGTTTTCAAAAATACCTTAAAGATTGCCATATCAACGTGTTTTTGTTTTTGAATGTGGAGTAGGTAAAAACGTGTTTTTATGTTTTTAATGTAAGAAGAGTATTTGTTATTAGCTAAGTAAAAGCAGAGGAGTAATATTTAATAATTTCTGGTGCTCTCCTTTTTTAAAAATTTGTATGCTACAAATATTCTCAGGAGAGATCGTTATCTTTTAGGTTTTAATTCAAAATGGGCCTATTTAACATGGTGGAAATGTGGGTTATTATAATTCATCAGTGAAACCCATAAATATCATGAGCAATAAATCAAAACTAACTTGAGTTTTGAAAAAATGTTCGTGTAATAATTGCTTTCCCAAAAGTAATAGGAACAGTTTTAAAATATTTCCGAAATACACGCAATTACTTTAACATTTCTAGTTATTAGCTTCTTGTAGAACTGCAAAGTTATTTTTGAGTAATCTACGTTGCCTGCCGTCTTTATTATTATGATGCGGAATTTTTGTGACAAGAAGTAAATTATTTTTATTTTTTCAACAAAATCAATTTCTGAAAAGTAATATAGTCTTTCTGAAGAGATAACCAATACAATTTAGTTGCTGTGTAAATTGTGAGAAGTCTGGAGAAAAAATTTTAAAACTGTTTTGAGAATACAAAGATTCATGAACAAATAAAGACCATTAAGTATAAGCTAAAGAAATACTTTTGAAGCTTTGGAACTAGGTATATTAGAAGAAAGTACATAAAGGAAAATCGACTGCTATTTTTTGATTTCTATATTTTTTAAAAATACCTTCTCCTCTGAGTTAAACATTGTTATCCAAAAAGTTTTGCTCTAGTCAGATAAAATTATTAAAATCATGAATATTACACAGGCCGGAATCCCGTCATGTTGAAACTATTCATTGTTTACAGTAATACTTTTTTTTAAACAAATGCTCGTTGCACAAAACACGGCAATATTAGATCATTTTAAAGACATCTGAAAGTCAGGCCTTTTTTGACATTAAAGTTAATGAACACCAGATCTAGACGTCATTATGACGTGTGTTTGCTGCCTGAGTAATTTTTACTAGGAAATAACCATGTTGATATGAAGTATCGTCACTGACATTTCTTTTTTCGAACAAAAATAGTATTTCTCAATTCTTAAAGTATTTTATGATGCTCTTTGAATTCATTATCCCCAATAAAATTTCAATAGCGCAGTATTAAATATTGTAGTAGGATGGATATGCTGTCTTTAATAAATCTGTCTTCAACCAATTTTATGTCTCGCTTAAGAAGCTTCTTGAATGCAACCAGATTTTTCCTCAAGTTAACCATCATTTTTCCAAGTCAGTATCTTCCAGGAAACGTTTATCAATTATTTTTAATGTTCTGGATGGTTTTTCATTTGAAAACTTTTCTTGCTAATATTTCGAATTTTTGCTACTGTGGTAGCTTTTGTAGAATGCTTTCACAAGACAGCTGGATAATTTTAATGTATTTTCTGTGCTTTAGAAATAGTAACAACCTCTTTTTAGTTTTTGGTAGTGGTAACACTTTAATAAAGAAAGAAATAAAAAGAACGGCGGTATAACACGTATAGTCTCAATGTTAACAATTTAACAATTTTACAAAGTCTTGCCAAACAAGAAATTAAATACAGTTTAAGTACTCGTTAGTAGTTCCATACCTACAAATGCCTTCTATGATGGTTGAGGAATCATGCTATTCAGTCTCTAGTTCCATGCTCTTCTTTCTAATTTAACTGTACAAATTAAATAAGGTAAGGGATGAGAAACGATTCTTCCAACGTAGAATATTAACTTCGAAACTCGCCCGACATTCCCAAAACAGAAATATTCTTGTTTCTTTTGAATTCTGGTATTTTAAACTTGTTAGAAATAACCATACACGTTCGATAATAATCGTTCTGTGAGCCTTTTTAAAAGATTATTAGTTTAGAGAAGTTGTTGAGACACAAATGTATCTTGTCATGGAAGAGTTTACCCTTGACCACTCACTATACCATTCTTTTTCTGTTTTTAAACAAGAATTCACGTTCTTGCTGCTTGTTTGGAACCATATATTCTTGCCTATTTTTTAGAAAATCTCAAACTGCTTGAATTATTATTATTAGGAAATTATTTAGATCTTATTTTTGCAAGTTAAAGAAAAGTTTTTTTGCTTCTATTTCTTATTCAGTAATCGATCAAGATTTTCCAAATCCTGAATTCAATAAATCAGTTAATTTTTAATCACAAAGTCAAACGAATTTATAAATATGAAATTTTCTGGAAGTTCTACTTGTAAATTGACTCTTAGAGTCTATGTATTCCGAAATGATTGATTTCCGGAATTTATGTAACCCCAGTTTCTTTTAATGAGTAAAATCTATTTCAGTAAAATTATCCAGAAATTTATAGAAACTTGAGCAGTTACATGTGGAAAATTGATCAGCCGAATTTCAGAATCTTCTCGAAACTCGGTTTTAGTTATGGGTCAAGTCTGAATCTTGGGATCTGATTACCAAATATCGAAATATCAATTCTAAAAACAGATTCTTTAAAATGTTTGTTGTCATTTTGAGCAGTTTCTTCTAATGATTTAGTTTGTACGGTTGGATTGTTTTTGATTCTATGATTTCGAATCATCAAGATTGCCAAAGATGAACATTTTTGGAAACTTTGATATCAATATACTCAGTCAGCTCTGCTGGAGCAACCTACTGATCAGTTTTTTCTTGAATTTCTCTAAACTCATGTTAGCTAAATAAGAGCATACAACAGACTTTTACTTACCAGAGCAACTAATTTGGGAAATGTCAATTTCGCCTTCCCTGCTTGATTTGTGTCAATTTTCCAACCGTTCATTGATAAAAAGTCACTCATAGTGGAAGATAGTCCTTGCCATCATTTCTAACAGAATGTAGTGCTTCCTTTATCTTTCAGTTTAATCTTTGTTAAAAGATGTAATTTTAATGTGTTTGCTTTATTAATAGCCTGAGGATGACCTTTACTTTAATAATTTTGTTGTAAGGCCGAAATACGTCGACGCTGTAGCGACCAATAATAAACAATTGTGGGATGGCCTATTAGTTTTATTTAATTTTTATTTTCAACCTTTGTTTTGTGTCGTAGATCCTAAGATGAAGTTTCTTTGCCTTTGTCCAGTTTCAAGACTTCTATTGATATTTTAAACTTGGTTCAGCTTTTAGATATGATAGGAAGGTTGCACTTTCATTATTACAAATAAAATACGTAGAATATTTGACATTTAGATTCTCAAATACAATTTTTCATCATTGCGAGTTCATAGTCATTTTTTCTTTACTTAAAATTGTAGCATATATAACTCTGAAACAATTGTATAAGTTTCCCAAAAGTATGCAGAATTCACACTGGTGAAGAGCCTTTTTAATATCTTTCTAAGTGAATAGATACATTTTATTGTAATAGAGTGTATCTTTAAACCATCTAATAATGAGCAAAATACATATATTTCCTCTAGTGGTTTAACACACTTTAAATAATGAATATGTTATATACTACTAGAAATTTTTACAAATTAAAATAATCGTTTTTTCATTTCAAAGTGTTTTTGATTTCAATCCCATCGGTAGAGTATATTTGCTGTAATTAATAAACCACATCTTGGGCGTTAACTGTATTTAATGTACAAACGTAATGGTTTCCGTAGCTTACTCTAAGGTATTCCGTGACACTAAAAAAAGAATATTTTACAGCTGTTATATCCATTTCCATACGCGACAGAGGAAGAAATATATAGAAATGCCTTTAACATACCGTAAATAGAATTTTTATTTTCTTCTCAATTTGGGCTTTACTATTAAGTGTAATAATTAGTTGAATATTATAGCATAAAAATAAATACAGACATCACTCAGGGACATTTTTTCGTAATTACATTATTGAAGGCTTTGAACCTTACGGCTGTTCTGTTAATTAATTTAATTGGATATAAAGTGACTGAAATGCGTTTATATGTACTAAAAATAGATGTTAACATGAATCAACTCAATATGAGCCCTTTTTCATTTTCTATTTTTTTCCTGCACGGGAGGATTTAAAATATTTCAGTTCCTAAATTATTTAATTGAAAATTGGTAATACGCGTTTTATCAATGTAAAGTCTCGCGGATTTGAAAAGGCGACAGCATCAGGGTGTTATTCACACGACCGGAAATCCGTCCTCACATTCGCCTCATGATCAGACACTTCTCCGTACTAAATAATGCAAACTTAAACTGCTAAACAATAGTGTATACCTTTTTGCATCATCATTTTCCGGGAACCGCGACCACCATGCAGCTTCTAAGATCATACGGAATTTGTAAAGTGCATTTCTACCATTAATAATTTAAAAGTATCACACCAGAAAAAATTCTTTCAAGTTTTTTTCATGTTAAAACGTTCATTAAGTTATTTCTAGACGGATGCACATGCAATTAAAAATGTGGCAGCTTTTAGATGTTGTTACATCTCTGGTGTTTTAATTTTAAGGGTATAAAGTTTTAATGAAGAAGAAGACAGAAAGAAAAGGATGATTGTATTTGTAGAGTTCGGCGAAATGTTTATTTTCGTTGCGGTTTCAGTTATTTACTTTAGATCTTTATTTGTTTGAATCTCGTTTTTAATAAGACTATAAATAAACGTTTTGATATTTTTGTGTATTTTGTTTTGAAAAGTTTCAATAAAAATTCTTATGTGAAAAATCCATAATAAGAATGAAAATAAATGTTTTTTGGTAGAAAGAAAAACATATTAAATTTTTACAGGGAGAGCATCAGAAAGCAATAACAACACATTCAGAAAAAGTATCACTCAACGAGTCTTCCACATAAAAAAGTAACAGATTGTCAGTATTATTTTTCTGCACGCAAAACGAAGTAAATAAAAATCGAATAAAGTGACGGTGTTCCTTTTAATGACTGGGATTATTCTACATATCAAGAAGGTGGAATAAAATCATCTTACTTAATCGGAAATGTTTCCTGGATGCATTAGGGCGCCAAGATCCACTCAGGGATCTACTGATGATATAACTAAACAGACAAAATCAATCGTACAGGTTTGTCTTTTTTTATTATTAGCTTTTTATTTTAACTTAACAATGTTTTACACTTAACTTGTGATGAAGTCTGTCAATACTAATATACATACTTACAATTAGTTGAGCTGAATACATAAAAATCTACGGAAACATTAGTGTGTATAGTATAATTACTAGGTCACTTAACAAAAATATCAATAAGGAATTTCTCAAACCAGATAACATTTTCTTTAAGAAGTTTTGTTCGGAAGACATCTCACTTAAAAACGGAAACAAATCTATGTAAATTCAAGTTCACGGCTAGTTGTACGAATCAAGAATCCTAAACCATTCACAACAAAAGACTGTAAATCTGTTTTAAAGAAGGGTTGGACAAATTCAAGAGGGTTGAGGTAATAAAATAGCCATAAAATTAAATATCGTTTTCTGTATGAACTGCCTTTATGTGAAAATAATGAAGTCAACCACTTGGCGTTTGCTTATTTTATGGTATTACTGATTATTATCAGTGTTGCAACAAATTATCACCTAATAAATTTAAAGAGAAACTCCCACTTATGTAAATCTTATTAGTTCTTATTACACTTTTAACGTAAAATGTAGAAAGGTAATAATTTTCATTTTAATTTATTATTCTTGATGTTGTTGATGTACATATTAGAGAGTAAGAAGTATTTAGAAATTGTATGATACTGATTAATTAATAATAATAAGTGGTTTGTGAATGATAATACATACATTTAGAAACAAATAAATATTTTAGATAATACAAAAAGCAATATAGTTTATTCCGAAGAAAATTACTAGATAAAAATCAATCGTTTCTAATTGGTACACCAGCATCTCCAACCAGAAATCTTCAAAAACTTAAAAACCAGACGTTATCGGGACTGTACTACAGTTAAAGTGCTGGAATTCCGAGTGAAACTACTGAGTCATCCATTACCTTTCCCAGTTAAGAGCGATCTTCTACTTATTTCTAGATTTAGATTTCCAAAAAGAAATATATCTGCAACTCTGCACATTTTGTGTTAGTGACTATCTTGAGTTTCTTTTCTGCAATTTACTTTTTTGCACTTCAAAACTATTAAACCAATTTCTCATATAAGTAACGTCTTTAGCAACTTGACACTTTGTATCTGGAACTCCATTAATTGTAAATACAACCCTGTTTACTGCATAATTAGCAGGACTGGTGTGTATTGCCAATTGTGTCTACTCGGAGTTAGTTGCATCTTATTTAAGTTGGATTTTCCATGCAGATCACATAGGACGCTCGACTTAATACTCAGGTATGTTTGCTAAGCTGCTTATCATTCGTTTGTTGTTGGCCAGGTTTTAAATCAACTTCTTATAATTTTGGACTATGTCCTTCAAAAAACTTCATTGTAGCGTTTGAAATTACTAAAAGAAAAACGAAATGTAAGATTAATGCTACTTGCTGAAATCTAGAGGCGGTTTATACATACACGCAAAAATTGCATGATTCCACCAAAACAAACAAATACACAGATTAAAGTAAAAATATTTTCTCAACAAGAAATATTGGGATTTGTAAGTGTCAAATATGAAATTATGCTTTTTCACTTTCTTAACTAATTGTAAATAGAACGAGGGCACAATATTGCAAACTGTCAGGGGCAAATGGGGAATCGAGCGGCAGGAAATCTTTCAATATAGGCTTAGTTCCAATAACTTTTTATGGTAATCCCAACAGCTATAAAATAACAGTAAAGAGAATACTAAGATTTGGTAGTGTTATCTTGTGGGTGGGTTAGTTCTTATTAATATACTCACAGTCTTGTATTAAGACTGGAGCCCTTGCAGTGCCCAAAATTTTGTTTTACACGTAAAACTTATTCCAGTTCAGATCTGAGTTCAGACCGGACCTCTTCATGATTCGTAGTCTATTTCAACAATCACATTCTATTATTTATTCTATTCTGTCGTATTTGGTATGATAAACAAAACCTTCGAGTTAATTTCAAATTTTTCCGTAATAGTATTTTTCCAAGTCATTGGACATCAAGGAGTACAGGCAGCATTATCCTCTACCAGATTTCCCAAACTTTTTTTTCGTGGCCCATTTATTTTTATTAACTCTCCCAAATTTTTAATAAAATCAAATTAAAACTAAACAATTTATTAATGAAAAGTATGCAACTGTTTGTTGTCAACTAAAAATTCCAGATTTGGAGGAAAAGAAGTTAACTTTATCCTCAAGTCCGGTTTGATTTCTAATCGGTTCCTATATTTATGTTTTAGGAAAACTACCTACCTCACGCTTATAGGTCGCAACAAAAAGCATTAAAAGCTCTATCGCTTTTTTGCTAAAACCGGGTATTCCTGACGACAAGTCAGCCAAAAATCTATCAGTGGCTATCTATCATATTTTATCAAATATGTCTTTGAGTGCCGTGTCACAGGACAGTTCAATTACATACTTAATATCTGAATCCGGAAGTTCTGTCTCGGAATCTACGTTCACTGTAAATGGATTCCTTATCCATGCTTTGTTACTGTGGATGGGAGGGAAATATTTCTTCAGATTCGACTCCAGTCCTAGCAGATGTTCCTTCATAGCAGCAGAAATCTCACGTGGCAATGTATTCATGTTATACTCTTTTTGTAGTTCTGTTAGCTTTGTGAAAGCTTTGTAATTTCCCGCTTCCACACGACGTGACCACAGATTGAGTTTTTTTTTGTCACAGATTCTACCTTCTCTTGCACTTTAAAGACTGTTACAGTGGTACCTTGTAATGTCAGATTCAGATTGTTCAATAAATCAAAAATATCACAAAAATAGGCTACCTTGATTAACCACATGACATCAAGAAAACTGTCTTTGAATTGAAGTATTGCATCCCTAGACGTTGGGGGATGTTATTCTAAGAACATTAAAACTTCTTCCTTCAATTCGATAAGTCTTTTTAAAACGTTTCCTCTTGATAGCCACCGCATTTCGCAGTGTAAAAGAAGATGTTTATGATCACTTTCCGCCATTTCTTCACACAAAGCAGAAAATATTCTCGAGTTCAGCGGACGAGATTTTATAAAGTTTATAAATTTTACACACTGTTGCATAGTTTCAGTTAAAAGAATAGGCATTGTTTTTACGGCTAAAGCCTCTCTATGGATGCTACAGTGTACCCATACACAGTCTAGATCTACGGCCATTGCGCGTGCTCCATCGCTACTCAATTCCACACATTTCTTCCATTCAATGTCATTGTAGTTGACATAATTATCAATCAAATTAAATATTTCTTCAGCTGTTGTTCTTGATATCAAAGGTTTACAAAAAAGAAATTCTTTGCGAATTGTATTTTCAAAATCGTATCTTACAAAACACATTAGATTGGCATTATCCGATATGTCTGTACTTTCGTCAATTTGCAAGGAAAAACAATTTTACTGGTGACCTACGACAGTTTATTCAGTATTATCTGCCATCTCCACAATCCTACGCTTCACTGTTTTATTTGATAGAGCCAGCGAATTTACTTGGTTTTCCTTTTTTTTTATCACACAGTACTTGAGATGCTACTATTTTCATTGCTGGAACTATTAATTTCTCGGCAATTTTGTGGGGATAACCGGTTTCAGTAATTAATTTGGATATTTCATAGGAAGCCATCACAAGATTTTTAGATTGAGCGCCCAGAGAAAGATTCGAACACAGTGTCTTTTTGGTAGCTAGTAATTCTCTCTTTTTATTTATGAAGAAATCTATTGGCTTACCACTGTATTTCGAGTGTTTCAATTCTAAATGCCTCTTCAACTTTGAAGGTTTCATGGACTAATTTGAAAGTGCCGCATAACAAATAACACATAATGGCTCGTCATCAGAGCTCTTGATAAAACCGGAAATCTTCAGAATTATGTCGGGTTCAGAACTCCTTCTTCTTTTTTGTGAACGTAGTAGATAGGATGTTTTTGAGTACCATTCGTGCCTGGCTCTGGTTGGACATTACTCGACTGTCTATTAGTTTTACTCTCAGAACTTATCCATTGTCAAATTAAACGTTATCAGTATACACAAATACGCACTTTCCGGCTTTACACTAAGCTCAAACTGACTAAACGAATGGTCAGAGTGGGGTGAATGCAGGAGAGGGAATGGGTAAAACAGAAGTGGTGGCGTGATATCGACCCACCATTTTTTTTAGTGACCCGGTACCGGATCGCGACCGACCATTTGGGAAACGCTGCTCTACAAGATAAAAATAATAAAGAAAGGCTAATTGACTGGAGAAAATACAATCTCTGTAAAAACTACGAATTATTTTTAAAAGCACCATCTAGCTAAGTCATCGGTAGCCTCCTAAACCCGACTTTCCGAACCTGTTACTCTTCTGAGTTCTGAAATATGGTTCTCTCATATTGCAATAAGATCTGCTCGAGGAAGTGGTTGGGGAGGATAAGAGAGTTGATCACACTTCTTAGTGTTTATATCAGAAAAATTGTAAATATACCAAGCTTCTTCGTACTTATTGAAATAAATTATGACTTCTTCAGTTTTGCATATAGAACACTAGAATTTGCGTGGGGATCAAACCTACAGCCTTAGTTGTATGGACCTTCAGCCGGAACAGAACAGAACACACAACACAACACCACCAACACCGTTCTGAAAGGAACCGTTTTACTTTCTTCTTCCTCCCTCAACAACCAACATTGGTGGTCGCGACTTGTTGGGTATTCTTGGGCACATTCGGACATTGATCGTCTTGGATCCTGGGCTATCTGGCGCACTGTCTCATCCACTTCGTCGTCTCCTCGAGCCACCAACAACTGCTCGGGGATAGGCGTGGGAATCTGCTTGGTTCCTGACATCGGGAACTAAGTACAGTAAGCCTACCCATAAACAAAACATCACCGGGCTTAAGAGAAGTTAAGTCCTCTAAGAATTCGGCTACCTTCGGTGGCATTTCAGGTTAAACGACAAACCTTCAACTTTAACCCATAGAACTTAGTGAATTCTTCTCCAAGATTAAGGAAAGTTCCTATATGTAGTTATAGATCACATTTTAATTGATCTATAGCGAAGTTTAATAAAAGCATTTTTCCACAGTAGTGACTAAAGTTACATAAACTGGAGGTTTATTGTTTTTCTACAAAATCATTACTAGGTGAACGATAATATTGTCTCATATGTCTTGAAGATCATCGTAAGACTCTACTCTCTTCTTTGTCTTTTATCTGCAAAAGATTTTGGTTATTTACATTTTGCAGCTTAAAACTATTTCATTTAATAAGTTTGTTGATTAGTAATTGTTGTTCCAAATTAAAGGATGGTTTTTCTTTGGCAATATTATTATGATACTTTTCTGATTTTGTTGGTAATTTGTTATGAATGTTCTTGGTTTTTTCATGATTATTAAGTATGGTTTTAATTAATCATCTATGCCTGCTCATTGTGTTCTCCCAAAGGAAGATTACAACAATATAACAATAGCAAGAACCTGAAGAGAAAGTCTGGGTCGAGGGGAAACAACTTACGTGCCCCAATTTTCCAAATGAACAAGTGAACTGAAAGTAATTAAATATTTTCATAATAATAAGTAGGATTGACAAAGTTTTTTTTTATCTTGTTCATTTGTTTTTTGGTCGAATTATAGAAAGTCTAACAAACATTAAGTTTAGAAAACTAAACTGCTTTTAGGAATTTAGTGTCCTCAAAATCATCTGAGCAGTACTACTGAAGCTAAAAGTTATTTAATACAATTGAGAAATTAGGAATGACAACTAGACAATAATAAAGATTCGTATGTTTGCAGAACAGCAGAAACACTATATTTTCTTAAAAGAGAACCAAATCAATGTTCTTGTTTTGGGAGGGGGAGTTTTTTGACATTGGTCGTTGTCAGCCTGCCGATCGTCAGTTTTCATTCATTAAAAGACTGAATTATGTAATTTGTAGATACGTTAATGAATTTTGCGAAATTTTTTTTCTCATCTTGCTATGCCGTTTTCGTCACTATAAATAATAAGTTTCGCATTACAGTAGGCAACTTTTTAATACGGTTAACGATCTGAGTCATTCTGGAATCTTGATAAACTTTTTTTATCTATCGAAGTTGCTTGTTTAGTGAACGGTACATGGTGTCATACCAGCAGCAATAGCAATTCTGGCTTTCTCGGTTTCACAAACGGATATGGCAAAAGTTCTTTTGGCGTTGGGTAAATTCCCATAAGGGCCTTTTCCAGCAATCGTTGTATCAGATCGACCGGGAATTATTTTGATGTACCATCTCCATTGACGTCGTTTCGCTACTATGAAGCCGCCTTTTTTGGTTTCAAGATTGTCATGAAACAGAGCTGAGTAAGTACATCACAAATGTACTTGAAAAACCATAAATAAATCCTTTTTTTGTACTTGTACTTGTACTTAAGTACATTCTATCGGTAATGTACTTTGTACTTGTACTTATAAATCCAAAGTTTGATTAGTACTTGTACTTGGTACTTAAATACATATGACGCAGTATATTCAAGTACAAGTACAGATACTTTTCCAAGTACAAGTACTTTCTCAATCTATATAAGTACTACTTTTTGCATAAAATGTAAATTTTTCTATTACACTCTTCTCAGATATATCACAAGTCACATTTATTCTATTCTTTTATTCTGTGTTTGATACAGCTTTTGGTGTTTGTGAAGACTGCAATCTGATGGTGCTACTACTAGAGATTGTCGATGTTTTATCTTTAGGTTTAGGAAAAGTCCTTATGTAAGTATTTGTTGATGAGCCTAGTTCCGTTTCTTTTGTTTTTTAAATTGAATTTTACATTGGGAAAAGTTTTTTAAATTTATTTTTTAATTATGATGATAAAACCAAAGTTAATATAAACTAACTAAAAATTTATATTGTGGCTAGAATAAAGACATTCATCATATGTTTTTTTATTATAATTTTTATACTGCTTACGTAACAAAGAGAAAATAAATTTAAAAAAGTACTTGGAAAAGTACTTATAAGTTAGGAAATAAGTACATTTTATCTGTATTTAAGTACTTCTGTATTTAAATACTTTTCTTTTTTAAAGTACTTAGTACTTGTACTTAAGTACTTACACAAAAATGTACTTTGTACTTAAGTACATTTGTGATGTACTTACCCAGCTCTGTCATGTAACCAGATTCCTTCAGGTCTCAATTTTGGCGCAAGATCATACAACACACCTAACCTGTAAGAGTGGTAATCACTTATTCTATGAGCTTTAGATTTGAATGTAAATTGTACCAAACATTGCCTGCGTCCTGATAATAAATATTTAAATTCATTATTTGTTTTATATTGAAATAATTATTACACTAATTGACTTGTTATTTGTCTAGTTACATACTTACTCACATTTAAATTTACAAATTATTCTCAAAATTCATTCTACATTTGTTTATTATTTATTCATGGGTATAATAATTTATTAGGTCCGGAAATAATTACTACTGCATTTATCATCCTTTATTAAAGCGGTTATGTCAAGCTAAATTATTAACATTTAGAGTGTACTTTGACGTCAAACGGAGCTATTTATTCAATATATTTTCTATGCTGTTTGTTTATCCTTGTTGGCACTATAATCATTTCCTAAATAATCCATAGAATTTTAACTTTAAAAATTCTTTTTGATGTTCTGTATTAATTCGAGCAAATACACCTACTGCTGAAAAGTTGAAACAAGATAAAAACAAATAGTTTTTGGAGCGTATACTACGTTAGATGAAGATAGCTGGTGAGACACGCTTTGGGCTTATGCAATTGATGACGGTCTCCAACAGTATTTACATAGAACAGAGAAATGAGATAAAAAATTGTATATTTTTTGATGATTAATTTGGGTTTACAATATTGTGAGTAGGATTTATATAGTATGGAAGGTGTTATGAAGCTGCTCTACCGGAATTGACTGATAATTGTAACGGGCGTGGTTCAAAATTTGTAATCGGTGCAGATGAAAATTTCCAAAGTGTACAAACAGCATCCGTTTGAGCTAATCATTCTATTCAATACCGAAGAAAAGGTAATTCGTAGATGTGGATTAGTACTTAGAAGTGAAAATCTAGATGGTACTGATCTGGTCAATGTATGATTTTCGTATATCTGACGGTTAGGAAAAATCTTGTTAATATTGTAGATTTGATATTTCAAATCATTTAGATTCATAATAATATTCTTAGTAAATGTAGTCATAAATTTAGTTGTTGTAGACTGTATGAAAATATTAATTTGTAGCTTCAACGAAAATTAAAGACGTCACTATTATTTAACATGTAGAGATTGGAGTATTTATCTAGAAGTTTATTTTAAATCTTGCTACTGTCATTACGTCTGCCCTTGTCTTTAATGTTTTATACTTATTTACCATTTCAAGGCAAGTCCTTTTTTGAATGTTATTCCTGGCATTTAAATCTTATAATTTCTAATATCGAAACGATGGTTATAGTTAGCCGTATGCTTTGTTACCGCTGCTGCTGTGAAATTTTGTCATTGATGCTGTATTAATGTCTTGAATTTTGTACCATTGTATTATTTCATTGTTTAACGTAAGTAGCATGATATTTTTATAAACTGTAGGCAGTTTTAAGGTAGCCATTTTAAAAATTAGAGTTGAAATACCTAAGTGTCTTTTTGTTTTTACATGCTAAGTATTTTTCTTATGCAAGGTAGTGAAAAGCATTTCTCACATTTTCTCCATTTTTCACGAAGCGTTCTGTGATATGATTGTTTGTTTTTAAAAATGGTCTCGGACGATATATACATGAAAAACTCAACTGTATTACCTTTAATAAATGCCAAACTAACTAGTGATTTGTGTTTCAAGATTCCTTCTAACACAGAGCCTTAAAAAAATCTCCTAAATTTCAAAAATCTTAACTATCGTAGCTTTTTCAGATTCCACTTTAGATGCGTACTTTGTATTGATCGATAAAAAATAAAGGAAATTGAATTATATTTTGGAGGAAAAAACATTCTTGTTCACATAATGTTCAATTTCAATTTATTCTTCCACATAGCAGCTTTCTCGTTTCGCTTGAATACACCAAGAAATAAATAAGGTGCGGTGGGTGAATCCAGACGATGAGATCACATAAAAGAGTCTAATCATCTTTGGTGCCAGTTTTATATAGTGGCAAAACTAATCAATTTTTTAAGAACCGTATGACTCATGTAACGACTAAAAAATGTAACTAAATCTCGGTTAAAATGTGTTTTGTAGAAAGAAAAGAATAAAAACAAAGCGACAATGGATTGATGATGTTCATAGTCCGCATTTAAACGAATTGTCTTTATTTTTATGTAAATTTGTTACTTATGACTACATCATTTTTTAACATCGATTCTGTTTATAAATAAAGAAAAAAAGGCTCAAATCTAAAATTACAGCTGTTAAACTTTAATCAACCTAAAAGCTGTTATTTCTCTTACTTTCAGCTAATTTTAAAACCCATAAATAACACTTGCCCTCTATGATTCAACAACTTAGCTCGTTCACTTCAGTGTGTAACATGGAGTATATAGTAAAGTAGTTTCCTAAAAATAGAAAATTTTAATAGATCATCAAAGCCAAGAAAATGTACTTTTCATAATAATTGCCATTAATGTTGAAGTAAATTTTTCATTTTTCTTTAAGGATTCCTTTTGTCGTTTTATAATTTTCGCCCTCCGTATTTTACCTGCATGTCAGAACAAATGATTTACGAGGATGCTGAAACAGAAATGAGAAATCCAGCACATAGTGTCGGGACTTCCCTTCTGTGATCTCCCACAACCAATTCCCTTCACCTTCACGTTTTGATAAATCTATGTCTGTCTCGTTGTTTGACGAAAATTCTGTTTACTTTTCTGACTTCCAGACGTGACGTAACTAATGAAGAGAAGGTGAAGATTTACTTGGTGTACGTAGAAAAAGAGGGAGCGGACGCTCTAATTAAGGTAGATTTTATGGGGGACGTAAAAACGAATTTTTCTTTGGTTTATAAGTTCAGTTAAGCAGTTTATAGCATTATATAAATCTTGCGATTTAAAATGGGGTTTTAATAATGTTTGAATTTTAATAAAATTTCACAGGTAGATTATAGGAACTATACGTATTAGAAATATCTGAATGCGAACACAACTATTTGGGATTTTCAATTAATTAAATTGAAACAAAAAGGCTTTAGCAAGATAAATAAGTATTATACAGGATTAGACAAAAAAATGTTTCTTCTTGATATTAATCTATTTGGGGTCGAAACTGCTGTTTAAAGCTAAAGCTATGTTACTATAAAAATAGGCGATGTATTGTACAAGAAAGAAAAAACAACTCTTTAAGTTTGTAATTTCACTATCATATCGGCTTACGCCCATTTATGTTATATGTTTTCTTCTGAACAATTGAAAAGGTGTTCTACAGCGAAAACTTGGTAAACGATGACATCAGTCAACGATGATGTCTTTCCGCGGATATCACAGTGCTAAACGTTGTGCACGCCACATCAAGCAAGTGGAGCAAACAAATTTAACAGATCGACGAGCAGCCTGCTGAAAACCTCCAGCAGAGGAATACATACTAAGTTTAGGAAGTTTCCTGGCTTCTATTTATTGTTAGTATTTTTAAGTTCGATAAACCACAACACATTGAGTACCAAGTCTTGAAAATCGTTTTGCCCAAGAATATCACGGTTCTCTAGAATGAATAG
>VTPC01001129.1:227137-237181 GCA_011009095.1 Ignelater luminosus
TTATAATAAATAGCCCGCGTTTGCTAGGGTTTCAATTTTCTTATAATATACTTATGTTTATTAAATCTGCTTTAATAATGTTACGTATTTATATAATCCGAAAGGATTACTATTCAATATGACTAGACTCAGATTATGTTGTTTCAATTTCTAGAGACTTTATTGATAATATCGTCTAAGACTTAGCAACACACCACTTGCAAATCGGAAAGCACTGAATACACAACCACTAACACTTTACTTCAATTAGTTTTTATCTGCATTTTATTAGATCATACTATGTGAAGCGCATGGATACATATCTCACAGTATTCCAAACAAGTTTAATAAGAATGGAAGCTTTCCATGATTTGATTCATAGAAGACTAGAACTTTGCGATTCTCGTATACATGGTTGTTTGTTATACAAAGAACGGGGATAGTGACCCCAGGGTCGGAAACTTACCGTTAACATCCAATTAAACTGCCTTTTGGCTAACTCGCTAGGTACACTCCGCGGACAAGTTACTGTTAAGAGTAAAATAGGGAAATGAGTCAAAATCGCTGGGCGCCAATGACAATAATCGTCCGTCTCTAGATAATAAGGCCTTGTCATAAGCCGACTATTTGAACGTTTGCTAAGTTTATGAGACTCGCTAAAGCTTTCTCTATACGTGAAGTGAACTTAATTGGTACATCCGGTATATTATTCAGTGTTAAATACTTTGTGGCGATCTCAAATGTTGTCAAACTCTTAGTGGTTTACAGCTGACGTATATCTGCAAATACTTCAAGAAAAGCATTCAAACACTAAAATGCAGTTTAACACGCATAATGTGTTGCTAACGCAATAAAAGAAAGCGTGATATACAATTTGATACATAAGATTTATTTCATGCGGTATTCACTTAAAATCACGTTATAAACTAAACAAACAGGTTCACATAAATAAGTAGGCTAATTTACAAAATAAGTGAAAAGATCAGATTTCTATATAGAACGCAATTTAAACTAACAAGATAGACATGAAATAAACTAATTTAATTCAGTCAATCAGTAATTGCTTGAAAGGGAATTCTGTGTAACTAACTTACCAGATCTTTTTAGATTATTTTTGTTTTCCTAGTCATTTAACAAGATAGAACGTCTTGAGTTCAGCATTTAGTGGCACTGGTAAATAAACAATTAATCTTTTATAGCGAAGAGGTGGCGTAGTTTATTCGTTTGAATGTTGTTAAAGAATTTCCTAACTTTAAATGCAAAACACTAATTTTTGTGATTTGCCAAGAAAACAAAGATACCCAATAGGCTAATTTAGGTTGAACGGTACAAATGTTTTCTTAATTTGAATCGGTTTGGTTTTCTAAGAAAACAGTAGAAGTCGTATTGTAAAGTAAGTCTGAATTTACGTTGTCAGTTATATCTTGTAATTCTTGAATGCATTAAATTCCTTAGCACTACACAAGTAATTAGTTCGGTTCGCTCACAGTTTATTTTAAAATAAATGCAGGATTGTGACAAGATGTACAAATTCCTGTTCGAGCTCGTCAGTTGGCTGTCTAACAGGTCGGAATTTAAAGTATTCCTGAACGACAAAGGAGGAAATAGTTTATCGATGTTCTACCAGAGTATCTACGTTGCGGACTTCATCCCAAATAAACAAAACCACTCGGTAAACACAGAAAAGGATGAACAATAAATTAACTAAACACGGAACATACCTTGCGACGACGACTTCCACAAGGAATACGGGATGTTTGAGATGCACAAACGACACGAGTCACGTTCGATAATTTCTTTAAAATCAGGAGGTCGAGAGTTTATAAATAAAGGTGTCCTTCTAGGTAAAGGGGCAGAAATGCTTTCCATTGTAAACTCAAAGTGGTCACACAATTTCTCATTGGATAATTGAAAATAGGGGTGACAAGCTAAGACAATAGATTTAAGAACTAATTTACCCTACTGTCGGTTATAAATCTTCTCGATTTGACGTCTCTAAAAGATTGTTTCAACAGAAAACTTGAATTTTAACTACAATTAAACTTTTAATATTGAAAATAATTGTACAGGAAATCAGAGACAATAAAGATGAATTCATAATAATTTGCATGTTACTTCGCCTGAAGTATAGTTCTGGACATTTGCTAAAGATATTAGAATCTTTTACGACCCTCTTGAGCTGTAAGTGATACCGCCCCCGTAAATAAAGGGTTTGAATATAGATCTGAATCTTACCTACACCCTTTTTAACAGGCAACACTTATGCCTTCATTCTTTACAAATAAGACCTATTATTTCGTTTATTACCCATCCCTAATTTCTACTTAGCAGATATCGTGAACTATGCAGGGTGAGTCAAATTGGTTGTCATTATGGGGTATCTAACTTAGTATTGATGATAACAAAAAAACGATTTTCCGGAGTATATGCCATCTTTTTATTCTGAAATCCAATGTGAAAAAAGAATCTGAATACCATGGTCTACTTTCGAGATATTGGCGAAAAGTGATTTTTCTCTAAAAGCAACTTTTCCTCGCATTTGCTTATTTGAAGAGTTATCAAGAAATTTTAGACATTTTTTGCTACAAATCTAATTTCCAACAACATGGCACACTTATCTTTTTTCAAACTTTACTGTTTTTGAGAAATAGCTGGCAAATACTTTTTTTGTAATGGAACGCATAATTGGCCATGAATTGTCTGAAGAGGTTGTTGTTCGAGATTTACAGAAAATGCATATGGATTGCTGTAGTTTTATCGGGAAATTAGATACTAATACGAGAATTTCAAGCGACAGCAAAAAGAGCTGAATACTAGACATAAAAACAAGTGAGCATCAGAAACATGTTTAACAATTTTAACTATCAACTGCTGAGGCTTAATGTTAACAGAACGTTTTTGTAAGTCAAACATGGAAAACAAACAGATTGGCATTCTTTTAATTCAAGTTTCAAACTACTTTGGACACAAGCGAGCAAACACATTGTAAAATCTTTAGTGCCTTGTTAGTTACTGATCTATCTTCAATTTTTTTACCAGAAGTTATATTAGGACACCATACTCTTAACGAAGGGAAAGCGAAAGATGGTTGCATCAATAGCGAAGTGTTTTGATAAGTGAACAGTTAGCAAGCATTGTATGTACGAGGTATGTGAGAAAAGTAATGAGACTGATTTCATACTAACCAAAGTTTTTATTTTTTTCAAACAACAATGTTATCTCCTTCAAAGTAGTTCCCTTGGGCAGCTATACACCGGCGGAGTTGTTGTTCCCACTCTTGGTAGCAGCGCTGGAAGTCTTCAACTGGTATGGCTTTTAACTGGTCCTTTTAGGACATGTTTCAATTTCGGGAAAAGGAAAAAGTCACAAGGACTCAAATCAGGTGAATAGGGGGGATGAGGAACAACAGTAATGCGTTTTGAGGTCAAAAATTCATGATGGAAATTGCTGTGTGACACGGAGCATTGTCATGATGAAGCATCCACTTGTCTGCAATGCAACTCTTTTCCTGAGCTTTTCAAGGACACTTTTATAAAACACTTTGGTGGAACAAATTCTTTGTGCACGATACCCTTACTGTCAAAAAAACAAATCAGCATGGTCTTGATCTTTGATTTGCTCATTCGACATTTCTTCGGCCGAGGAGATGACGGAGTGTGCCACTCTTCGCTTTGCCGCTTTGTTTCAGGATCGTACTCAGATATCCAGGATTCATCACCTGTGATCACACAATTGAAGAATTCTTGGTCATTGGCAATCCACTCAAGAAGATCAACGCACACGTTTTTTCGAATGTTCTTCTGTTCAGTTGTGAGGTTTTTCGGCACCATTTTGGCACAAATCTTTCGCATATTCAAATTGTCTGTCAAAATTTGATGCACGGTGAAAGTGTTTAAATTTAAAACTGTTCACTCATCATCCTTATTGTTAAACGACGGTCTGATCTCACAAGAGCCCTCACACGTTCAACGCTTTTGTCAGTTTTTGAAGTTGAAGGTCTCCCTGAGCGAGGTTCGTCTTCAACGTGTTCTCGGCCGTCCAAAAATGATTTATGCTCTTGATAAGCACCGTTCCCCATAGACCTGTTTCAACTTTTCAAAAGTCACACTCGCGGATTCACCAAGTTTAACACAAAACTTTATTGCACAACGTTGCTCTAAATTCTGATGCTCCATTTCTGTAACACACAACAAAAAGACAACTTCACTGATGGCGCTGTCAAAAATAATGTGTTAGCTGTACGGAGTTTTAACTCGGACTGAGGAAGTGGAAGCGATAAACAAACCGGTTTAGCGCAGGCCGGTAGACACAACGTTGCCAGATCTCCCGCAGTGTTGCCAGTCTCATTACTTTTCTCACACACCTCGTATATCCACATATCCACTAGGAGCAGTCTGCACCAAAGAAATTTTTGACTAGTAAACTGGATCGTAGCAACTAAAGAGTTGAATTCCATTACAGTTTAAAGTTTGTTAATACTTAAAACAAAATACTTTTATTCTGGAAAGAAAACAATAAAAAAAATGAAAAAGATTATAACAATTAGTAGTAAGATACACAATAGTATATACTAGTTACCTTCTTCTTCTTTTCTTTCTTTCTGGCAACTTTTGCAAACAAATTCAAGTTCAAATCTAGTTCTGCTGCTAATGCTTCTTAAAATAATAGCCGCCTTTTTATTTCTTTAGACACGTTCAACCCTTTTGTCATTCTCTGCACTTTACTTTTTAAAGAGTCAGATGGTTTAGAATGTTTAGCTTTTAACCTGTAGAATCTTTTTTGTACTTTTCTACTTTATTTCTTAGCCCTGAATTTTCAGCTTCTACTTTACGCAACCTTCTGTAAGCCATTGATCTGTCACGTTTCACTTTTTTTCTTCCAGAGAGCCTTTTAGATAAGCCTGGTGTTGGTACCATTGGTCCGAGTGTATTTGGTTCATAGTCTTCGTTATCAGATTGTGGTGGAGTACTTGCTTTTCTAAAAACTGCGTAACAAGTTTTTTATCTTTTAATCTCTTTCTGTAATTTGCACTTGCTTTGACCCAATTTCTTCTTTTAGCTTTCTTTTCTTTACTTGAACATTGATCAATAGTCTTAATAATCCAGCTTGGTTTTTTCGTTTATATCTTTCAATGTCCTTTCTTCGTTTTTCGTCGAGTTCTTGTGCCGATATTTTTTCTCGAAACTTTCTAACTATCTCTGTTTTGTGGTTTTTTGCGTTCAGCTGATGTACTGATATTATTGTTTTGGTTTTTATCTTTATTTGCGGGTGCTTACTTCAATCTAATCCGAATTTGGCAACGATCTCTCGTAGACGTATGGGCATATTGTGGTTTTTCTCCTTTTGCAATATTCGATGTAAGATCATCTTTACAGTTCCTTTAATAATTTTTTTTTAATTTTGAAAATCTCCTTTATTCCCTGGCAAAATCGAACAAATAAGAGTTACATCTAAGTGGTTTGATCATTTCGGTAATGCTAAGCGTTACCGGAATGACCATTACCGAAATGATAAATAGTACAATACGGCAACAAAACCACCTTTTCATGCTAACTCATTGGACAAATATTTGAGGTTATGTCCGTTACTATCAAACGTATGGCATGCAACAACTGTTTTAGACAATTATTTATATTGTCCTAAAAATATGCGTATTACCGATGTGATATCCAATTAAAATGCGCTTGCTTTTTCTAATATGTTTCCAAAAATAGTTAAAAATACTTTAAAACCAATTAAAACTTACCTTTGATTTATGACTGCGTTGCCGCCGGAAAACACTCTGACCAAGTTTCATAGAGACTGAAGCGTTATTTGAAAAGAAATGGGGAGTATTTAAAAGTTACCGAAATGACGTTTTATTTCGGGGACAAGCACAAATAATTGCATGGAAAGTTTTCCTAACATTCTACAGTTTTCTTAGGACTTCCTTTAAAAAATTAAACCTTTTAATAACCTAGTTCCAAATTTAAAAGACCTAGAAATTATTTAAAGTATCTGAAACAAACCGATACAATTTGGGTATTGTAGATAGGGACAATTACCGAACTGACGAATTTCATAGTTTCGCACTTAATTGTACAAATTTTTTGACTTTTCTTTTAATGTAAAGCAATACCAAAATTTTCAGTGGCACACTAAGTCTAAGTTTTCAAATAAAACATGTTTCAAGTAGACTGGTTTTTAGTACACTAATTCTACAATTCAGGGACTCAAATTCGCCTGTTATAAGATTTTTGACCATATCGTAGTGAAATTTAAAGCTTTTCTACTTGATAAATTTGTTTTTTTACTTTTCATTATCATCTTCATAACTCTCTTGTACAATTCTAACTTTGCCCACCGAAGCAGCTTGTAGGGTACAGCCCTAAAGAATTTAAGGAAAATCTGTGAGGAAGCATCCACTCTGAGGACACTCGACAACACCAAGCGATAATGAGAAATGTAGACACTGACTTTACTTGCTAGGCAGCAAACATGTAACTTTATGAATCACTTGGTCGTTTTGTAATAAGCCTATTGTGCTTAGGTTACGGAAATTGAAAGTAACCCAGGATATCAAGGGAGGCGACGTGGCGAAAAGGTGAAGAAGTAAGAGGACTTGCTAACTGTATTGCAGAAGAAAGTATTTGAAGAATCTTAAGATACATGAAGGGGCAAACTGAACACAAGTGAAAAAAACCAAGAGAGGAGAAATATGTACTTGGGTTTAAAGACAAACCTTCTCACATTAATTTCCAATATCCCAAGTATTGAATCTTAGTATAAATTCTTCCTTGAAAATGGGTAACTCATTTTACATCAGTACAAACCCTTTAGCGCAGTAGATTAATTCTAGATTTTTTATGTATTATAAAAAAGGGGTACTTTCTTGTGATTGTTTATATGTTTATTTCACTTCAATATTAAACCAAACCGATACATGTGGGTGCTTCATCTTCGTCAATACTCCTTATCGTGATTGTGGAACTGTTGTTTAGAATACCACACTGAGGGCCATACAAATTGCACGTTTTTTTAAGCATTCCTGGCTAACAAACGGTGCATTCTTTAAGACACCGCCCTATCCCCTTCACTTCAAATTCTTTCACGAAGTAAGGTTGAGCAGATCTAAAGTAGATCAAATCAGTTTACCAAGGGCATCAAGTAATGTGCTAAAAGATTTCTTCAAGTGAACCTCAATCCGTAAAAACGTTGTAATGATCTTTTTACTGTAATTTCTAGCTTTGACATCATCTCTGGGTTACCTTGTACTGGTATCTATTGACTACATGCAGTGTTGTGACAGATACATGTTTTACAGTATCAAGATACGGATACAGATCCATTCTGAAAAATGTATCTAGATACAGTTACTAATTTTTGAGAGTACCTAGATACAGGTACAGATCCTAGTGTTTAAGGATCTACATAGATACTTTTATCAACAAGAAGCCTTGAGCGATTTTTTTAGTAATTTTAGGTTAATTACCTGCATCCTTTTGTCAAGGATAGCACCAAATAATTTGGAAGGAATTAAACATTAATCCAAACAATTTCGAATATTTACCAAAATATTTAATTATTATTATTATTATTTTTGTTACAACATAATTATATTATTTCAGATAGATTTTGTCTTTTTTAACATTTAAATGCATTTCAAATGTATTATCGGACATTCTGTTTCTTCGGGGTGTAAGAAGACAGCCTGCAGAGATTCTATTGAAAAGTTACAAAGTAATATATTTGAAAAGTGAAAGAAAACAAAGAAGTAGGTATCTTAAAAAGTACCTGAACGTTTTAGACACTTAGATCCTAAAAGAATGTATCTAGATACCGATACAGTTACAAAATTTTAAAAGTATCTAAGTAAGTATCTAGTTACTTTAAAAGTATCTAGATAGTTGTACCTAGACACATCACAACACTGATTACATACTTTCAATAGTTAAATTTGAAAATATCGAAAGATTAAATGTTTGTCTTTACAGTCTATTACTTAAACATTTTAGTTCTGTTTAGTAGTAGATGTCAAGCTTAATAATTATTTACTTTTGATCGTAGTTTCATCAGTGATCTTTCTTGTTCACAGTTCAGTTATAGAAAGTCTAAAACTATTTTTATAAATATGAATAGCTTCGTTCTTGCTGATTGTATTTAATGGTACGAAGAACGCGGCTTTATTAATAGATTTACGCCCCTTTCAATAATGCAATAATAATCTAAAAACCAACTTTACGATCAGTTAAGTGTGGAATAAAATTACAAAAATAATAAATATCTTGACAGAATGAAAACAAAGTAACGACGACAGGCGCCACAGAAAGTGTTTGTTGATTTACACAAAGCAGCTTTCAATGACCCTACGCTATATAGTACATACATGTATGTGTTGTGTGGTTATAGTGCAAACTTTCATTGCAATTTAACACTACTAACGAAACGGCATGTCTTTCTCTCATGTTATGCACATTTAATATTTTACTATATTATACGAGCTGTGTGTTTAAGTACTCTGAACATTATGGCAATTATTGTATGCATGCATTATTCCTATAACTTAACTCCTCGTTGAAGGATTAATTGATCTAATGGGTTTGCATAACGCTGTACTTTGTGTCTATAAAATGCTTGATTATATAGTATATGCATATTCTAGTGATTTATTATGGCTAGTCTATTTTGAGATAAGCAACAGATTCGAGTTCTACTAACTGTTCTAAACTTAAAACTGCGTGAAACCATTATGAAACTTTAATTTGATGAGCTGAACGAGGGAAGGAATGTATCCTTGATTCGCAAAAAAAATAAAAATTGATGTAAAGTAATTCAGACAGAGAGTGGGTGGAATTGTCCCGTCATAATATTGTGTATATGATTCAATTACCCAGCGCTCCATGAACTGCCCGTCACACATCAATCATCTTTAAAATACATTTTTTGTTGCCCTTAAATATACGTCGAGGTTAGAATACATAAATGTTAGTTATTTACACATTTATTTATGTTGTACGTTAGGGTAGTTTATTTTTATCTTTTTTAGGCTTTGTACTGCAACAAATAATGAGTACTAGAAGTATTACTTTTTTCAGTATATCCATCTTTGTTTAAATCGTATTCTACTAAGCAACTTAAAAGCTGAAGATGTTTCAAAATTCTAGTAATTAAACTCCAATAAGAATGCAATCCCATCATATCCGTTATGAATAGTTTTTTCAATAATAGTGATTAGTCTTTCTCATTTTCCTCGTTTCCTTATTTAATCAGACAAGCATAAAAAATCAATACTTGTAGACTTTATCCCTCTATTTAGCTTTCTGTGTATAGACCTTTCCAAATAAATTATTTCCAATTTATTATTTATTTAAGAAATTAGCAAAATTTATGAACCTTCTTAGGAATAAAATATATTTCAGGAGATTTGAAGGTTGTCCATTTAAAATTTTTTATCAGCGAATGATAAATTTATAATTATGAACCCCATCTATTATCTAGTGTTAAGAGGAGAGAGGGCTGGGGTTTGTACCAGCATGATTTATTAATAGACCTACATGCACACCGGGGTCAATTTTGTATTTAATTGGCCGTGAATGATGATACACTCTCTCTGTAAAACTATAATCAATATTAATTTTCAAAGGCAATACCTTACAATTTAATATTGAAATCATTCTGTTTGCTGTCAAGATGGTTTTGATTTCTCTTCGAATAAACTAGAATTAACGAGAATTTTATTTGTGTGATGTGTGTGCTTTCATCATTCATCTAGTAGTTTTCTATTGTTTCTTGTTAGATGGTTTAGCTTTCTTTATGGATACACACGTAGTTATGTCACAATGAATGAACAACACCAAGAGAAAGTCTTAGCTTTGAAATGTTTAATTATGTCTTTGTTTAAAAGTATACAAGTTGAAAGAGCTTAATTGTAATTTTATATGCAGATCATCTTTCAGCCCCCTTGCCTTTTTCTTTTGTCTTTTACATGTCTAGGATTCTGCCTAGGTATATTGCGGTTTTGTTGCTGTGCCCAATGAGATTATAATGACATTTACTTCCTATACTTCTTAGCTCAGAGCAGAGATG
>VTPC01001129.1:238562-250651 GCA_011009095.1 Ignelater luminosus
GATATCCAATTAAAGTACGCTTGCTTTTTCTAATATGTTTCCAAAAATAGTTAAAAATACTTTAAAACCAATTAAAACTTATCTTTGATTTATGACTGCGTTGTCGCCGGAAAACACTCTGACCAAGTTTCATACAGACTGAAGCGTTATTTGAAAAGAAATGGGGAGTATTTAAAAATTATCGAAATGACGTTTTATTTCGGGGACAAGCACAAATAATTGCATGGAAAGTTTTCCTAACATTCTACAGTTTTCTTAGGACTTCCTTTAAAAAATTAAACCTCTTAATAACCTAGTTCCAAATTTAAAAGACCTAGAAATTATTTAAAGTATCTGAAACAAACCGATACAATTTGGGTATTGTAGATAGGGACAATTACCGAACTGACGAATTTCATAGTTTCGCACTTAATTGTACAAATTTTTTGACTTTTCTTTTAATGTAAAGCAATAACCAAAATTTTCAGTGGCACACTAAGTCTAAGTTTTCAAATAAAACATGTTTCAAGTAGACTGGTTTTTAGTACACTAATTCTACAATTCAGGGACTCAAATTCGCCTGTTATAAGATTTTTGACCATATCGTAGTGAAATTTAAAGCTTTTCTACTTGATAAATTTCTTTTCATTATCATCTTCATAACTCTCTTGTACAATTCTAACTTTGCCCACCGAAGCAGCTTGTAGGGTACAGCCCTAAAGAATTTAAGGAAAATCTGTGAGGAAGCATCCACTCTGAGGACACTCGACAACACCAAGCGATAATGAGAAATGTAGACACTGACTTTACTTGCTAGGCAGCAAACATGTAACTTTATGAATCACTTGGTCGTTTTGTAATAAGCCTATTGTGCTTAGGTTACGGAAATTGAAAGTAACCCAGGATATCAAGGGAGGCGACGTGGCGAAAAGGTGAAGAAGTAAGAGGACTTGCTAACTGTATTGCAGAAGAAAGTATTTGAAGAATCTTAAGATACATGAAGGGGCAAACTGAACACAAGTGAAAAAAACCAAGAGAGGAGAAATATGTACTTGGGTTTAAAGACAAACCTTCTCACATTAATTTCCAATATCCCAAGTATTGAATCTTAGTATAAATTCTTCCTTGAAAATGGGTAACTCATTTTACATCAGTACAAACCCTTTAGCGCAGTAGATTAATTCTAGATTTTTTATGTATTATAAAAAAGGGGTACTTTCTTGTGATTGTTTATATGTTTATTTCACTTCAATATTAAACCAAACCGATACATGTGGGTGCTTCATCTTCGTCAATACTCCTTATCGTGATTGTGGAACTGTTGTTTAGAATACCACACTGAGGGCCATACAAATTGCACGTTTTTTTAAGCATTCCTGGCTAACAAACGGTGCATTCTTCAAGACACCGCCCTATCCCCTTCACTTCAAATTCTTTCACGAAGTAAGGTTGAGCAGATCTAAAGTAGATCAAATTAGTTTACAAAGGGCATCCAGTAATGTGCTAAAAGATTTCTTCAAGTGAACCTCAATCCGTAAAAACGTTGTAATGATCTTTTTACTGTAATTTCTAGCTTTGACATTATCTCTGGGTTACTTCCTACTGGTATCTATTGATTACATGCAGTGTTGTGACAGATACATGTTTTACAGTATCAAGATACGGATACAGATCCATTCTGAAAAATGTATCTAGATCCAGATACAGTTACTAATTTTTGAGAGTACCTAGATACAGGTACAGATCCTAGTGTTTAAGGATCTAGATACTTTTATCAACAAGAAGCCTTGAGCGATTTTTTTAGTAATTTTAGGTTAATTACCTGCATCCTTTTGTCAAGGATAGCACCAAATAATTTGGAAGGAATTAAACATTAATCCAAACAATTTCGAATATTTACCAAAATATTTAATTATTATTATTATTATTTTTGTTACAACATAATTATATTATTTCAGATGGATTTTGTCTTTTTTAACATTTAAATGCATTTCAAATGTATTATCGGACATTCTGTTTCTTCGGGGTGTAAGAAGACAGCCTGCAGAGATTCTATTGAAAAGTTACAAAGTAATATATTTGAAAAGTGAAAGAAAACAAAGAAGTAGGTATCTTAAAAAGTACCTGAACGTTTTAGACACTTAGATCCTAAAAGAATGTATCTAGATACCGATACAGTTACAAAATTGTAAAAGTATCTAAGTAAGTATCTAGTTACTTTAAAAGTATCTAGATACTGTATCTAGATACTTGTACCTAGATAGTTGTACCTAGACACATCACAACACTGATTACATGCTTTCAATAGTTAAATTTGAAAATATCGAAAGATTAAATGTTTTTTACAGTCTATTACTTAAACATTTTAGTTCTGTTTAGTAGTAGATGTCAAGCTTAATAATTATTTACTTTTGATCGTAGTTTCATCAGTGATCTTTCTTGTTCACAGTTCAGTTATAGAAAGTCTAAAACTATTTTTACAAATATGAATAGCTTCGTTCTTGCTGATTGTATTTAATGGTACGAAGAACGCGGCTTTATTAATAGATTTACGCCCCTTTCAATAATGCAATAATAATCTAAAAACCAACTTTACGATCAGTTAAGTGTGGAATAAAATTACAAAAATAATAAATATCTTGACAGAATGAAAACAAAGTAACGACGACAGGCGCCACAGAAAGTGTTTGTTGATTTACACAAAGCAGCTTTCAATGACCCTACGCTATATAGTACATGTATGTGTTGTGTGGTTATAGTGCAAACTTTCATTGCAATTTAACACTACTAACGAAACGGCATGTCTTTCTCTCATGTTATGCACATTTAATATTTTACTATATTATACGAGCTGTGTGTTTAAGTACTCTGAACATTATGGCAATTATTGTATGCATGCATTATTCCTATAACTTAACTCCTCGTTGAAGGATTAATTGATCTAATGGGTTTGCATAACGCTGTACTTTGTGTCTATAAAATGCTTGATTATATAGTATATGCATATTCTAGTGATTTATTATGGCTAGTCTATTTTGAGATAAGCAACAGATTCGAGTTCTACTAACTGTTCTAAACTTAAAACTGCGTGAAACCATTATGAAACTTTAATTTGATGAGCTGAACGAGGGAAGGAATGTATCCTTGATTCGCAAAAAAAATAAAAATTGATGTAAAGTAATTCAGACAGAGAGTGGGTGGAATTGTCCCGTCATAATATTGTGTATATGATTCAATTACCCAGCGCTCCATGAACTGCCCGTCACACATCAATCATCTTTAAAATATATTTTTTGTTGCCCTTAAATATACGTCGAGGTTAGAATACATAAATGTTAGTTATTTTCACATTTATTTATGTTGTACGTTAGGGTAGTTTATTTTTATCTTTTTTAGGCTTTGTACTGCAACAAATAATGAGTACTAGAAGTATTACTTTTTTCAGTATATCCATCTTTGTTTAAATCGTATTCTACTAAGCAACTTAAAAGCTGAAGATGTTTCAAAATTCTAGTAATTAAACTCCAATAAGAATGCAATCCCATCATATCCGTTATGAATAGTTTTTTC
Organism: Ignelater luminosus; assembly: GCA_011009095.1. Taxonomy (NCBI): domain Eukaryota; kingdom Metazoa; phylum Arthropoda; class Insecta; order Coleoptera; family Elateridae; genus Ignelater; species Ignelater luminosus. The sequence continues at coordinate 242,112 of VTPC01001129.1, forward strand.
AATAATAGTGATTAGTCTTTCTCATTTTCCTCGTTTCCTTATTTAATCAGACAAGCATAAAAAATCAATACTTGTAGACTTTATCCCTCTATTTAGCTTTCTGTGTATAGACCTTTCCAAATAAATTATTTCCAATTTATTATTTATTTAAGAAATTAGCAAAATTTATGAACCTTCTTAGGAATAAAATATATTTTAGGGGATTTGAAGGTTGTCCATTTAACATTTTTTATCAGCGAATGATAAATTTATAATTATGAACCCCATCTATTATCTAGTGTTAAGAGGAGAGAGGACTGGGGTTTCTACCAGCATGATTTATTAATAGACCTACATGCACACCGGGGTCAATTTTGTATTTAATTGGCCGTGAATGATGATACACTCTCTCTGTAAAACTATAATCAATATTAATTTTCAAAGCCAATACCTTACAATTTAATATTGAAATCATTCTGTTTACTGTCAAGATGGTTTTGATTTCTCTTCGAATAAACGAGAATTAACGAGAATTTTATTTGTGTGATGTGTGTGCTTTCATCATTCATCTAGTAGTTGTTTTCTATTGTTTCTTGTTAGACGGTTTAGCTTTCTTTATGGATACACACGTAGTTATGTCACAATGAATGAACAACACCAAGAGAAAGTCTTAGCTTTGAAATGTTTAATTATGTCTTTGTTTAAAAGTATACAAGTTGAAAGAGCTTAATTGTAATTTTATATGCAGATCATCTTTCAGCCCCCTTGCCTTTTTCTTTTGTCTTTTACATGTCTAGGATTCTGCCTAGGTATATTGCGGTTTTGTTGCTGTGCCCAATGAGATTATAATGACATTTACTTCCTATACTTCTTAGCTCAGAGCAGAGATGTACAACCAATGCACTCGGGGTCTAGTGGGCCACAAAAGCTTTCAAGCGCAACTACGACTATTATAAAATACAGCGGGCCGGTTTGCTATGATATGTCTTAATCAATATTATCCAAATATGGTTTTTTAGTAGCAGTGTTATTTTGTCACCATGAAAATCAAATTTGACAAGTTCCAATACACCCATCGTTAAAAGTGTAAGTGAACCTCCAACATCCGCATTTGTGTTTTTATTATTGCTAAATGGAAATTTATCTTTATAATCTATAAATTAGTTATGATTTTTAAATTAATTCTCTATCGATAGGGACAAGGCGTATTCTTTGAAATAAGCATCAGGTATTCGTATTTGCTTGCCATAGCTAATCAGCGAATTCTCAATTTCCATTACTTTAATTAATATGAATATGTACACCAAACCAAATTAATCTGAAGCTTAGGAACATTTTAAAAATGTATCAATGTCAATGACATCACTCAGTAAATTATTGTCTCTTGCAAATCTTCTTAGTTGATTAAGTTTTTCCAAACTTTGGATCATCCCAATACTTTATAAATGTTTCCATAGTAATTAATTAATTTATTTTACTATGTAGTGCCAAATTTAATTGATAAATTCATGAACTAAATAAGTGTTTAGCCCTAAAAAAAATGTAAAATAACCCTGATACCTAAAACGGTTTTTTTTAGTGGACACTGATTATGTCAAATTTAAATTCGGAGTTGGTCTTCACAGTCTTTTTATTTCAATCTTGTCTGTTAACGATATAGTACAAAACTAACTACAATATTATACCTCACGGCATCCAAGCATGTGGCCAAGCACAGTTAAGTAACGAAGGGGTTGCTTTTAATCTGTGCACACAGCCATCTTTAAGTAACCTAGCTAAAACGAAGTGCGCAAAAGGGTGCGTGCTAGATTATTATTCATCTTGCGTTTGATATCATCTTGCAATCTCACATTTTCATAATATTGTACTTACAAATTTAAGTACTGCGCACTGCGCAGACCCATCCCTTGAGCGTATTCAAACAAAAAAATTATTTTAAAAAAATTCTGGGTAGCTTATTATTTGTTATTATAAAAAATTAAATTTTTTTTCAAAATTCTCGGCAAACTACTACACGAGCCGTCCTCCCTGAGAATAAAATTATACAAGTGATGTGAACGGAGCGAGGTAGACAACTTGCCATCTTGAGGGAATACCAGAATTGCATGCGATTACTCTATATCTATTCGGCGCGGCAAGAGTAGTCCTACATCTTTTAAACTGAATATTTCTCCATTATTCTTGGAAGTCTTTGCCTCTATCCAATCTCTCTTCAAGGTTACTTACGTCATGCTAAGATTAAGGAGTGAGCTTGTCGTTAAGATAAATATCAAGAAAAGCTCCACATATTTTTTTCTACTAATTTAAGAAGAGTTTCTTTTCTATTCTTGCTTCATTCTCCTATCCTTCAAAAACTACCTCATCTGTTAAATTTCACATTGCATTTTTTTGGTTTTGTGTTTTTCTTAATTCGAACGAGACCTTCCATTTTCTTTTCCCTCTCATAGGAATTACTTCTTGAGTTTTAAATTTTTATTTCTTACTATATCGTGTTTGCAAGCAAAATCTGAAGATAATGGGAACGGTATTTGCACATAAGAAAATAGACAAAGGCACTTGGAGATTTCCAGATGGCGAGACCCTAAACCAAATAGATCACGTTTTGGTAGAAAAGCAACATATAAGTAGTGTCATAGATGTCAGAGTATATAGAGCGGCAGATATGGATTCCGACCACTTTCTTAATGTGATGAAACTGAAAGAGAATATACCTATAGAAAGGAAAGCAGTAAAAAAAGAAGTAAGATACGATATTGAACTGTTTAATGATGGAGAAGTAGTTAGGAATTACCAGAACCACATTGAACAGAAGCTGGCAGAAGGAATAAACGAAAACAATTTAAATGAAAAATGGGACAGAGTGGGAAATGCTGTTTTATATGGAGCGAGGTGTATGTAAAAAGAGAAGAAGGTAGCAAGAAAGAAAAATGGTTTGATGAAGAATGCAGAGAGTGTTTAAATGATAGGAGAAAAGCAAGATTAGAATTACTAAACAATCCCTCAGATAGTAACAAAGAAGTATAGAAAGAAGCTAGGAAGAAATTTAAACAGGTATGTAGAAAAAAGAAGAAGAAATTCTTAGAGGAAAAAATAGAAACGATGGAAAGGGAATTTACAAGAAAAGATAGTAGAAGATTTTATAAAGAAATAAGAGAAGAAAGAAAAGGATACCAAACAAAAGGCAAAGGCAAATTGAAGGCAAAGAAGGAAACCTAATGGGTGATACAGAAGAAGTAAATGTAAGATAGAAAGAATATTTTCAAGATGTATTTAAAGAAGATCCTAATGACAACCAGCAAGAAAGTAAAAAAGAGAGTGGCGAAGGAAGGAATGAAACACAGCCAGAAGAGGAAGAAATAAAAAAAGTTATAATGGATTTGAGAAAAAACAAGAGCCCAGGAGAGAATAGTATTAGTGCGGAAATGATTAAGGTTGGAGCAGAAAGATTACAGCAGGAAATCATAGAAATAATAAAAATAGTACGGGGCACAGAAGAAATGCCAAAGAGATAGGAAGAGGCAGTGCAACATCCACTTCTGAAAGGAGGAGATAGCAAAAAGTGTGAAGATTATAGGGGGATTGCACTTTTAGATAAAGTATATAAAGTACTAGCCATACTAATAAAAGATGAGCTACAAGCACATATGGAAGAAATAATAGGAGCTTATCAGGCCGGTTTCAGAAAAGAAAGATCAGTAATAGATCAAATTCATATAAGGCAAATATAAGAAACCTGTATAGAACATAGGATAGGTCTCTGTATCGTTTTTAGTGATTTTACCAAAACATAGGATAAGATCAAACGGGACCAAATGTACAACATACTTAGAGAATTTAACATTCCTCCTAAACTATTTAAACAGGTTAAGATGACACTAAAGAGTACCTGATATAAGGTAAGAGTAAATGGAACATTAACAGACAGCTTCTTAGTGAATAGAGGTTTACGACAAAGCGGCCCACTATCAATAGTTTTATTCAATTTCGTTCTAGAGAAGGTGATAAAAGAAAGTAGAGTACAAACAAAGAAAACAATTTATAGCAGAAGTCATCAGTGTATTGCATACGCTGACGATGTCGTTACATTAGCAAGAACAAAAAATGAACTTAGCGGGGCAATAAGAAATTTACAGAGAGCAGGTGTGAAAGTGGGTTTAAAAATGAACAGCAAAAAACAAAATATATGAAGATGAGAACAACATGGAGAAGAGGAAGAAGTGATAAAATAGTGTTAGACGAAGATCGAAACCTATAAAAATGGAAAATTCTTCTAGTGGACAGATACAAATACTTGGGCTCCATTATTTATGAAACAGGGCTAAATGAAGAAGAGATTAAAGAAAGAATTAGAAAAGGCTCCATATGTGCAAGTGCTCTGACAAAAACACTGGGATCTAAAATAGTGTCGAGGAAAGCAAAATTAAGGATTCACAAAACAGTGATAAGACCTATAGTGTCGTTCGCGAGTGAAACGTGGGTGATAACAAAAAAGATGGAGATCAAGTTGCAAATGTGAAAACGAAGGATGTTAAGAAGGATTTTTGGTGGGAGGAAGATAGAGGATGGGTGGCAGAGGAGGACAAATGAAGAGATCTACAAACTGTTTAAAGAACCTAAAATAACATCAGCTATCAAAACACAAAGGATACGATGGTTAGGGCATATTTGGAGAAGAGAAGATGGCACGATGGTGAAGAATGTGCTAAAAACAGATTCACTCGATAATAGAGGAAGAGGTAGACCAAGAATTAAATGGAAGTGGAAGAAGATTTAGCAAAAATGGGTGTTCAAAGGCGGCGTCAAAAAGCAACGGAAAGAAAAGAATGGAGAGACATAGTCCAACAAGCCTTGGGCTAATAAGCCTGTTGTGCTCTATATATACATTGTGCTTATCAAAACTCTATCCAAAAGGGCCTTTTAAGTCTCAACTTGTAAAACAATGCTATTTGATTGTACTTTTGAATAATTTGGCAACTCGTTTAAAGTTCTTCTACACACGTTTTTCCAATATTTCCACTGATAAGGTAGGTGAGATGAGGCTCTCGGTTTCTTTCTTAAGCCTTCTCTTTTTCAGTCATTTCTTGGTTGTTTTGTTATTGATTTTGCGTGAAACCTTGTAGAAGTTCCTGGCATGCAATTTTTTTTTGCAAGTGGTTCACCCTAGTAATGGTTTCTTATAGATCTTCTTGGTTTCACCAGTATTCAGCGGATCTTTCCTTGGGACTTCTTATAAGACTAAATTTTAACCGTTTTTGTTTTATATTCGTTACCAACTCAAAGACTATAAGTTAAAGATTAGAAAATCCAAGAACTAGGTTAAAAGTCTCAAAAACAAAAGGTCATAAAAATTAGGACAAGTATACCCTTGGCTTCTCCATCTTCAGGATTTATTCTTGATATATTACTAAAAAGTTTGCCAAAATGTGCTTGTTTTTATTGATAATACTTTTCTTTTCTAAAAGTATCCTATCTTATCTGGGTAGTAATTCCATATGAATAGTGATGGGTATCTAGATACAATAATTACATCTTGTATCTGAATCTAGATATAATTATGAAAATTATCTTGTATCTCTAACTAGATACATTTCAGCTGTATCTTTAATGAGAAATGTATTTTTACTTAGGTAATTAGGAAATTTTTCAGTTTTGTGAACAGTTAAACCTGCTTTTGTCATCCCTTTTCAGTTAAAGATAATTTATGGCAACGAATTTTGTTAATTCTCTTCATAAAGGGATCTTAAGAAAAATTTATTTTTTAATTTAGTTTGTTCTTTAGAAATTTCTAGTTTCTTTGAAGTAACCTGTATTCAGTGATTGGTATTATCTAGATACTATATCTAGATACGGTAATTACATCTTGTATCTGAATCTAGATATAATTATAAAATGCATCTTGTATCTGTTACTAGATACAATAAACATTTGTTTATCTGTATCTGTATCTAGATAAAATATTATTGTATTGTACCCATCACTGCATATGAACAGACTCTTCTAACTCTGAATTAAGATAAAAAGATTTCGTGTTTTAGAATCTTCTCATAGATCTCTTACTGACGCACTTTATCAATGAACTGTATACTGTATAATATAGTTACTTACCAGCCGTTTGCCTTGCTTTAACTTCTACCAGATTTAGTTTTTCTCGTTTCCAGTATTCTCTATCTACAGAATTTATTGCCTTTTTAACGAATTAGGTTCTATCCGTTTCATATGAAACTCATAGATTATTATTCAATCTTTCCAGTTCTTTCTGATTATTTTTGGTCTTGCTTGAAGAATTGGTTATTGATCTCCGTCTACGTTGGGCTTTAGTAACTCCTGAGTTTTTTCGGATAAATATCTTGGTCATTTGAATTAACTGCTAATTGGGTTTTTGATTTCCAAAATCTGCAATACTTCTCTCTTGGCTTAATTTTTTGAAATTCATATCCATTGATTTAAGGACTTTCTTCGTCGTAAAATCTTATAGGCATTTCGTTCTTAGGGAAATCCTATAAAAGTTCCTTTTTTTGCTTTTATTTCCAATTAGATCTTTAAGATTATGGACTTGAGAATACATAATAAACTACTATAAACATGTCTAGATGTTCCACCAATGACTTTCCTTTACAAAGTTTGTATGCAGTTACGTCGAACAGTATTAATTGCTATTGCTTCATTCAAAGCTTGAGTAGCAGCCTCCATCTGTCAGTGGGGTTCTAGTACAACCTAAGAGTGTTCTGTTGGTCCTTCTATGGATGAATACTGACAATGCTCTTTAGTCCACTAGATTTATTTATTTCCGAATCGTTTCATTTTTCTGACTTTTGCTGTTAGAAGCTTAAAGGAAATTATCTTGAATGCTCATCCAGCATGGGACGTACTGATTTCAATCTAAGGTAGGAAAGGTTCGTAAAGAACACTATGTGGTTCTACGGGTGCCTTTGTTTCGTCATATGCTTCTGTAACAATGCTTCATGTTATCTTATTCAGAATTTAACAGTCGTACGACGACAATGTTTCTTGTAAAATCTCAATTTACCGCATTGGCCGTTTCAATTTCATTTTGTTGTTTTTATCTGACCTATTAGTTCAATTCCACCTTAAAACTTTCCTTCTCCTTTTTAATGAAAACTTGGTTTGGTTTACAAAACAGAGACCTTATAAATATTGTTTGTTAAGATCCATTGACACCGACATTAATTTTATTTTATTAAACTATTAAAAGAAAGAAATCAAAGCATGATGCTTATTTATGCAGAGATAAAAGCATAACAACCCATCTTTGTTATTTGGAGTATCGGAGTCGAAACGTTCAAAATTAGTCGTAATCTGGCGGCTTTTACGGATCATTAAATAAAATATAGCGGAAAATTGTAGTAGTGTGTATCAGAGTATATGTGCGGTTGACTGCTGATGATAATTTGTCGATATCAAACGCACATAATTCTTTCTTCTTTTTTTTTCCATATTATATTTTCAGGAGTTAGAAGTTAACACGCAAATAACAAATTAGAGGGTTTTTAAATAGGAAACATCAGATGATATCCACTAATCCCACCCCCTTTTTTTCGGAAGGGAAGTTTCGGGAGAGAGAAACAGAAAGTGATGCGTGAAAATTTGTCGTTAATGTAGTGGTTGGCGGTGCTTTTCGGATTTCCCTATGAGAAAAAAGGGAAGGAAACGGAAAGCCTTTTGAATTAATTTTATTATTATTGTGTTGTCATATTTTTTAAGTAGATGAGAATGAAATGCGAAGGGGGGATTAAAAATGGATTTATATTAATAAAACAGTGGCGTAGATTTTTTTTATTTCTTTTTAAGTGAAGGACCACACACATTTGGTAACATACGCACACGCATCTCTAAAAGAAACAGAAAGCAGTTTCTAAAGTTCTCAGCTGGAAGCTTCTTTATATAAAATCTTTTCAGTACTTCTACACGGGGCAAGCAAACTTTTGTCTGATATATGTGAGCAGCAGCCGCTTTGTGCTTATCGAAAATTTTAAGTGCGGTTTGGTCGTCCTCCTTTGTGATCCAAGTACCTTTATGGTAGATTTCTGTTACTTCCTGATATACTAAACAACACTTTCTTTTTTCTTTGCACCTTTAAGTATAATATATTTAAAAAGATTTATCGTTCCTGTCTCGTGTTGGGGATTTACTAAATTGAGTAGGAGATTGTAGATGTGTGCGCGTGTGTGTTTAATATGTGAGTGGTTTAAAGGTAAAATTAGGCTGTTTGTGTCTGTTTAAACTTTAAACGAAGACTTTAACGTTCGGAGTAGACTTAAAATTTGTTGACAAGAATGTGGTTATAAATAAAACATTTAAGCACCTGCAGCTGATTTGTGTTCTTACCCAAAAGCTGCAAAACTCATTTAGTTAAGTGCTTTAAAATATGAATATGTGATAAGACGAAAGAAACATGAGGCTTAATTGTTTTTACATGAGAATCTGAATTGCAATGCAAATCCTGCTCGCAGACTAAGAATATTATGGTAAATCCAATTAATTCGCGATATAAATTATTTGGGGTCGATTGCACTAAGCTAGTATTGGGGGAGAGATCCGAT
>VTPC01001129.1:251051-265489 GCA_011009095.1 Ignelater luminosus
CACCCTTGAGTGTAATGCAAACTATAGTGATTATCAGGATATTTCGGACAGACTTTTTAAATGGTAATAAATATCTTCTTAAATTATATTACTAAATTCATGTAATCTCTTTGCAAGTGAATTTAAAGTCAAACAGTAAATAAAAAGAAATTCATAATATTTACGATACGAGTTCTTCTTAATACAGTCGGCACACTGTCAATTTCAGTTTATCGAACCAGCTTTGCCAAATCTTATTATATTGGCCAAATATGCCCTCACAATCAAGCTGGAAATGTATACAAAACAGCTTTGCAAACACAGTGAAAAATCCAGTATTGTAAAACAAATAATTTTCAGTCAAATTTCTGACGGATAAACTTACGTGCCCGTTGTTGACTTTCTGGTGACTGACTACCTTATCCCTTTGAATACTCCGCGCCGGCCTTCCTTCTTGACCACCTTTGTTCCAATAAATAAATTTGTAATTCGGCTACTCTCTCATGCCTTTTTCCGTTGGAAGTTTTACCAAGCGAACTTTTACGAAACCTTGGTTGTATCGACACATTCAATAACTAAGAATATTTGGTTACGAGAAGTGAGTTTTTGGGAAAACTTCAATGACAGTTAAAAAAGACAATTTCTAGAAGAGCTAGGCCTTTCTTATGCTGATTAAAGAATATAAGGAAATTAAAAACTAATGAAAGCAGATTTATTATGTAATATAGCTCATCCAAAGTAGAACTTAAATCATTTAGAATTTCCGAATGTGAACTAAAAATGTTTCAGTTTCAGAAAGATAACAGCGAACTGACGTTTAAAAAAGTAACATACATACAACATATCTTTCAGAATCCAGAGAAATACATTTAGAACCTAATTAGTTTGAGCATCAATAAGACTTTAGTTAGTCTCCTCCATAAAGAAGATTGAGCAGGCACCAATGGCATCTTGTACTGTGAAAAAGTTTCAAACCACATCCCTTGTTTATTTTTAACAACCGCAGCCACTATGAAGACAAAGTGAGCACAGAAAATCATTATTTTTTTGTAGTACATCAAAGCTCGAAATCGATACCATTAACGTAGATCAGAAAATTATGCCAACCAACTATAGTGTAGGGGGTGGTTTGGGTTGCATGGTGAAACAAAGTATATTTTCTACCGATCGAAGAAGAAATGTCGACTTATCAAGAAGAATTATTTTAATCCAAAAGGTACATCAAAACTCTTAACAGTCGTCCATAGATTTAGTTAAAGTTACTTGCGTATGTAGCTTCCACAGTATCATTTCAGTTTCGCTTGGAACCTAGTATACCTGTTAGGAGCGAGCATTATAGTATACACTAGTGGCATTAATTGTAGACACTTTCGCAAAATTTGTTGCATTTGACATTAAGTATCGAATTTTAAGGAGCCATCTCGAGTTCAGTCTTTGTATGATACAGCCCAATCCACCCGTTTTTGTTTTTGTTATTGATTGAGATATGGCTTTTTTCTGGGTGCTCTTGCTCGCAAACCATTGTCGCATAACTTTTGCTTGACCGCTTGGTTAGACATTTCCACTCCCACCGTTTTTAAAATATTACCAATATGTTCTGAGGTTTTACGACGGTCCTGCAAAGCAAAGCGACAAATTTTTCTCACAAATTGCGATATCACTTTTGGTTTTCGGCCGGTTCGGATTTAGTCTAGTCGTAGCGTTTGCAAACTTTTCTTACGTGTAGTCTTCTTCGCGTAAAATTGCCACTTTACTTCTATTACTTGACTACTACTCAACACACTTTGGAGACATCTTTATCAATTCGCAACGTAAGAACACTTTGAAAACGATTTAAGACACAATTACGCCCTACTACCGTCAACAAATGACCAAGCCGAGCGTAAAACAATTGCAAAATAACTTCCAAAAACAGCACACATTTATTACACGCTCACTGTGATCTGCAGTACTCATAGTGTATGAGACTTGATATTTTAATGCTAAAGAACAACTGTAACAACAATAAGAAATCACCAAAAGTGTCCAGAATTAATATAACTAGTTATGCAGGGGCGTCGCTGTTATCAACCCGAACGAAGTAACGATTTAAGATTTGTAATGTAATTTTTTATCGTTGGATATGCTGGACCATGGTGGTTTTATTGAGCCAAGACATTTGATTGCTTCCTTTCTGACCAATTCTGCGCCATTCTTTGAAAGTTATTGTAAGTAAGATTTCACTGTACTCAAAATGTCATCAACAGGCATCCTTTTAGGCGCCATAGCGAAGTCTAAGTCATTCCCTGAACCAGGGAAGCAATGAAATTCTGAATATTTCTAATTTTTCAAAACTTTTGGTCTCTTATATTGGGTACGAAAGATCAAAATCAAACAGATCAAAATGTGCATATCAATTAAAATATTTTTTTATTTAGGCTCTTTTAGTGTGAAAATAAATTTAATTATTCAGTTACTATAACTCTTGAAGCATCTCTTTATTAGAAATTTAAGAAAACGTATGAAGCACGAATATATTTCTGCAATAGTATGATTTGCTCTATGCAGCATAATATTGGTTACATTTTAATTCTTTGAATTTGTTAGGTTTACTACTCTTGCGCGACTGGTGATAATAGTAAGTGTCAACAGTTAATTGTCAGTTTTTGGCTGTAAAGAGGAAACATGTCTGCTTGTCCCATTACAACATTGTGCTAGCCATTTTTGAAATATTATTGCCAATTACAATTAATTAGTACATACGGATCAAAAGTTACAATTTTTCCAAAAATATCAAGTTCAAACAACTAACAGAGGTTATGTTTACAATTATCAAAAGCTTATTTTAGATTGTGTCAAATGGTAAACTGTAAAGAACTGTGGTGGTGGTAGAGATTCATTACAGTGACGTCATAGTCTGGCGGGAAATATTTATTTAGATTTTTTCCGATGAATTAGTGAAAATAAAAATTTCAGAAAAAAATCATGAATGTATTCGCGTTAAGTCTGTAATATCCCGGAAAGGTCTATCGATTTATTTCCAGACAATTAGAAGTCAAAGCCACCATAACTTTACTTTGCCCATTTCTGTTAAAAGAGTTTTGTTTCCGGGGTGATTGGCATTTAAAACAAAACACAGTTGAAATTGAAATACTTCTAAACCCTTACATTGACAAATTGACGTTTTGCACTCGATCAACTTTCCCACCACGAGTTAAAGCAATCGTGCGTGCACAAGAAGACATGAATATACAGAGTGGGTCAGCTTGGTTGTCCTTATGCAGTATCGCTATACAGTGTGGTGCATTTGATTCCGCACCATAGATAAATAGCATGTGTTTGCGGATTTATTTAAATTCCTGCTTCCCACAATGTTTTCAATGTAAATCTTGTTAATATATCGATTAGGCAGGCAATAAATTTACATTTAATAAAAGAAAAATAGTAAATGACTAATTATGAAGTTAGATAACAGAGCGTTATAAAGTCGTAAAACCTAGAATATTGGCCAAGGTCTCTTTGCATTTGCAATTTTATGATTACTTAGGTTATTGTGCAACACTCAACGGCAAATTATTCTAACATTTAATTTAATGTTTAAAAGTGTAACATTAGAAGTTTAAAACATGCAAATGTTGATTAATGTGAATTTGTTGTTTATACTAATATCAAGAACGATTTAATTTTAATGAATCTCTTTAACTTTTTTTTAAATTTTTCCATAGTTTACTAATTTTCTTTTTGTTAAAATAAAACTTTACCACCTGTCCAACCGACAGACTAACAAGATTTTCCTTGAAAGCAGGAACTTTAAATTCGAAAACACATGCTATTTCCCTATGATTCGAAATCAAATGCACCATCCTGTATATCCGACTTAGTACTGGGCCGCATTCAGAAATTACACACCCCATGTGAGTGTGCACGTCCAAGGAGTTCAGAAATAAGAACATTCATTTCCGAGCGTCCTATATATTAAACGTTCATGAATTTAGTTTAGGTGCATACTCGACGCGCACTAAGTATATCACTGGGTTTTGTTCAGAAATTACGCTCGGGCTAAATAAAATGCATCCGAAGTACTCTAATTGCATTCAGAAAATAGAAACAGTGCATCCTACTACATTACTCTTGAGCGTTCATATTTTAAAAGTATAAACACCCTAGACTGAATACAAAAGAATAAAAATAGTAAAAATCACAATTTTTGAGGTTATGTTTGTGTTTAACTTGTTTAACTAATCCATGCGCACGTAAATAATAAATTATAGGCATAACGGAAGAAGAAAATGTAAGTTACTGTAATTGTTGCGTTTTGATAAAACCTTTATAAGTAAATGAATGTATTTCTAGGCAAACTTGCAATACAGGCGTGGAGATTGCAGATGGTTTTATAAGTAATTATTGTGGAAACTTTGAACAGCATTAATGTTTTTCGCACTTCGACGCAAACATTCACAAATTTGTCGTTGATGGCGATTTATAGGTTTTTATTGATAAGAAGGTCCAGAAATAGTGAAGTGAATAGTTTTTAGATAAATATTACTTCAGTCAAAAAAAACACTATCGAATACGAATTTGAAATTTTTTTGGGCTTATGTTAGTCTTTAATAGTCATATGCACCATGGTAAAACAGGATATGATTTACCACCAATTATGAATTCTCCTGTAGAAAAAAGACCTCTTGGATTTGCTTCTACTTTGGAATATAAATCACTGTTGCGAAAGCTTCCGGTGTCGCTAACAGAACCGCGGTATTCCACAAACACAATGATGAACTTCAGAGCACAGTCACAAGCGGCTTGAAGTGTAATTGCTCAATTACATTTATCTTGGTACTTTTATGGGCACACATGTCTCATCAATAGCACCGATCACGTTATCCAATCTAGCAAGTGATTTAAAATATTCTCGAATATATTGCAGTTGATTTCCTGATGGCCAAACAATAATGTTATGTGAAATCTTAGTATAAGTGCCTCAACAACTCTAAAAGATGATATAGACAATGATGATTTTCCCATATAAAATCTATCATGCACGGACCTAAACAGAAATAAAATATCTTTAGGTACACAAGTTATAATATACGTAGAACATTCGTATCTACCGATATGAATCTGGAGTAGCAATAGAAGCCAGAAAACTGAAAGAAGTTGTTTTTCAAGACTGATTGTTTGCCTACCAATATCACCTTTCTGTTGGAGAACTGGTCCAATTTATGGCAGTATACAGTCATTAGCTTGCCTTGATAATCTAAAATGCTGCTGAAATTGTCGCACAGTATAATTAAAATTATTTTTTCTACATATAGAACTATTCTTGCTTTTCTTTTTTTTCAAAATGTTTATTTTCTATTAAAACTTCTAAAACATTAATTAATTCTTCGTCGTCTGTTGTATGTATCATCATCACTCATACTTTCTCCATATATTCTAGTAGGTTATTAATATCAGTTATAAAACCGATATAGCACTCACAACATTTCTATTGTTTGTTTTTCTCGAAATTATAGAAACTATAGAGTACGATATATTTATTTACAATTTCTGTGTTTACACTTTACAGAGCGTTCCAATTACTCTACTCCGATTAATCTTCGTGGATAAATGCTCTAGGGTTCTTTATATTTCTGAACGAAACTCTGGTGTGCTTGGTGCTTAAAAAGAGTATGTCAAAATTTGTCTGCGTAGGGTATTCGATCACGAGTATTGGTGTATTTACAATTTGGTAGCCATATTGGGGTTTATACATGAAATGCGTCCAGGAAAGTTTACCACACCGGACATGTTTTCGGCGACACACCATTAGTGTGCACACTCCCATTAGGTGTGTAATTTCTGAACGCATCCCTGGTGATAGCAAAACATGGTTTTCGAGACCATAGGCTACTTTTCTTATTCTCGATTCTGAATATTTGTACAATCCGAACAATAATCTTTTTAGTTATGTCATCAATTGTACGTTCCATTACAAAAACATAAATTGCATGGCATTTGTCGAAAACAGTAAAGTGAAACAAAAACTGAGTATGCTATCAAATTTTTAGTAAGAAATGTCTAGGGTTTTTGAGGTAGGATCTCCGTAAACCCACTTTTCTATGGAATTTAATGAAATTGCGTGTACACATAAAGAATAACCTTCTCTTAGCAAATAGCTGAAATTGAAAATTTTTGCCCTTTTAATAGAGGAGATATTTGCGATCAAAGTTGGCACTTTTTACATGCTTTGCATATACCAATTAACTAAAAGTTACACATTTCCGTCATAACTTTAAAACTTTTCTATAGATTCTTTCAAAAAACAATTTATTTTTATTTATATTTTATTTATACAGTGTGTCCAAGATAAGAATGCACATCATGGGGATCTTGGAAACGGTAAGAGATACAGCAGCTGTTAAATGGGATGAAAGTTGGCTATTTATAGGACCTTTTTGTTGGCGTTTGCAAAATCTAGATATCTTGGATAGTTTCAGAGATATTTAAAAAAAAGTAGATTTCTCGATTTTCCTTATGGTTTTTTTTTTATTTATTTGAAGAGCTATCGGAAAACTAAAACCACTTTTCCATTGCCACTTTTTGTTCTCTACTAGAATACGCTAACAAAATTCCTGTACAACTTTGCGGTTTTGAGTAACCATCATCAACCTCATTTTTTTAAATAGGCGGAAAAACAATTGAAAATTGTTTTGGATAGCTCTTGTTGTCACGATTCTAATGATGTAAACATGATAGGGTTATTTTGATTTCTTATGCTACAAATTAACGCATTCTGCAGTTCCCTGGCCTGCACGATCACCTGATCTAACACCGTTAGATTTCTTTCCTCTGGGGTTATGCCAAGAATCATGTGCTCAACCAAAATTTTGAAGATGAACAGCAATTATTACAGTTGGTCACAGTAGTGTTCTAAGGTTTCCATGCTGTGCATCCTTATCTTGGACAAACTGTATATTGAATAAAAAAAGAAAGTTTTTGCCCGATTGGTTAAAAGATAAACATTTTTAAATTAAGCAAGTTTAAGCAATGAGCGTCTGGCTCATGCAGTTGTGTGTATATGTTGGAGACAGACGGCGAATTTGGTCTGTGGCCGATATATTTTGACATATCACCATATGTCCATAGCAGAAATACTAGATGCCATATAACGATACAATTCGACATCTGGTTAACTCAATTTGAACGCATCTCGAAATATTAGATTGCGCTTTGGTCATATGACAAAAACAATTATTGAATTAAAACAAATTTATTATAGGGACTAACATAACATTTATTGTATTATTTATTGCGACAAGAAGTACTTGAATGAAATTTACTATTACATTTCATCTTGTTTAATACACACTTGCGCTTCTTGTCACCACATTGTTTACGACAGTTGCATTTTAGAAAGCCCTGAGGAAAATTCGATTCTTTAGCAGCAACTGCTTCCAAACTGAATTTTTATCAGTGGATACATCTGAAGATGCCAAGGTATTCGTTTGAGAAGGCAGTAAAATTACAATAATCCTAAAATTTATAAAAGAATTGTAAAAGATACTAATTAATTATGTAGAGTGGTTCCCAAATCTCGTGGTACGCGACCTTCGATGCGCAGAAGACGAATTTTAGCCAGACGGCCCTATATGCATGATTTTTACAATTTTATTTTTCTCTTTCTTGTGCAGTAAACTTCGCCTTTTGCGCATTTCGCGTGCCACGAGATTTGGAAACTACTCTACCTGAAATTCATTCCTTGCATATAGTTTTTCCAGCTCCCTAGTTGATATGCCAAGTTGGTGTAAATCTTCTCTTTCAGATAATGCAACAGCCAAAATGTTACGAAGAGCTAAGTGTTCTCTGCCGGCGTCAGAAGTCTTTACTAAAATGTTCTGTCTAATTTCAACTTTAGGGCATTTGGAGCAACTTTGCTGTAACATTACTGCTGCT
Source organism: Ignelater luminosus (assembly GCA_011009095.1). Classification (NCBI taxonomy): domain Eukaryota; kingdom Metazoa; phylum Arthropoda; class Insecta; order Coleoptera; family Elateridae; genus Ignelater; species Ignelater luminosus. The sequence goes on from VTPC01001129.1 coordinate 258,945, forward strand.
TGTTTTTTTAAGTTTTTGATACTTTCAAACCGATGCTGATTTATTGATGTTAAGTAGGTTTCATTGTCTCTGAATTAAAGCATGTAATACTAAGAAAAATATAATTAATTCATGCTTTTTTTTAATTACCTCTACAGATCTTCCTCCACGTTGTCAATTTCTGGCTGATTTATAGAAAAGTTGTGTTGTAAATTTTTTTTATTTGTTTTATTATTTTTATTTAATAATTCTGTACGGTATTTTTCAGATGGTCTTTGATATTTTTACCAGCACTCTTTTGGAGTCTGTAAATATTATCTTTATCTTGTAACTTCTCTACGATTTCCAGTAGAAGGTTTGAATTATTCAAGCCGTTAATAATTGGAACGCCAAACACAGCCTCGTATGGAGTAGGCTGAATGCCTCTGCGAAATGATCTATTGTTCTTTAATTGCACAAATCTTAACCCTTCTGACCATTTGGACGTCTGATTTTCCTGCATCCTAGTAATTAAAATATCCCGAACATCTTTTGCTCTCTCAATAAATCCCTGGCTTTGTGACGTGGCTTACCATAGATTTTTTTTGCTTGAAACATATCTGCAAAACTCGTAATTTCACAAACTCCCTGGCATTGTCACTATGAAGTAAACAAGGTGCCCCGGTAATACAAAAAATGTCTTATCAAATTGTAGGCAACTTTTGTTTCATTTTTAGTTCAAAGATACAACTGTTGTAAACAATGTAGTGACAAGAAGTGCAAGTGTGTACTAAACAAGATAAAATATAATAGCAAATGTCATTCAAGTACTTCCTGTTGCGATAAATAATGCATTACATGTTAGTCCCTATAATAAATTTGTTTTAATTCAATAATCGTTTTTGTCATATTACCAAAGCGCAATCTAACATTTCGGGATGCGTTCAAATTGAATTAGCCAGATGCCGAATTGTATTGTTATTTCGGCATCTAGTATTTGTACTATGGACAGATGGCGATATGTCCAAATATATCGGCCACAGGCCGAATTCGCCGTCTGTCTCCACCATATATGTATACATGCAGTGTTTGAGTATAGAATATAGTTTCTGACACTTGACTACTGATGTTCGAACTATTTTACGTTTACACGAGAATTTATCTTTGAACGATACTGTACCGGAGATACTGCCTTAAATACCTCTTCAAATAGGCAACATTATTTTTAGAAAAATACTAGTTTTTGTCAATATTTCAAAAGTAGGCCACGATATTCGAATTTTATTTTCACATTTGATTTGAGGATATGAGCACTATCATATCTAAATATTCTCGAACATTCTGTGAATTTAAGTAACGGAAATCATCTGAAAGGTATGCAAAATGCTATCAATTATATACAATAGTTCTTCATGAAAAGGAGGTGGTATAATAATAGATGCACTTTTTGTGATATAAGAAACTTGGTTATAGTGAAATAGCTTCAAAGACGAAACTCAGAGTTGACTCCCAAGAATACTAACAGGTCAAAATATTAGCGGCAAACATATATGTATACAGCAACTCCTACTCGTATTTGTAATACAGTGGACGTAATCAGAATTTCATTTGGCTGTGTGCACATTATACCCTATACTAGAAGCGCAAGCTTATAAAAGTATTCTGGAGTTCATGCCTAAAACAAGGAACTGCAAGAACTCTACCTCGCTGACTTTTTCAAATTAAATTAAAATTAAGTTATGTAGTTATTAATAAAGTCATTTTAGATTCATCTAATATAGTACCTTATATCGTAACACTTTTCAAATGCAAATTAATGATTAGAATATCGCGTTTTGCAGTACGACAAAATCAGCGAGCGATACTACATAAATATTTAAATTTAACGAAAAAAAGGAAACAAAACAAGACAGCTTTTTTTATGTGACTCTTTGATAACCTCTTTTCGAATGCATGGTTTCATTATCATTAAACTTTTGGTAGCATTTATGACACACATTTTCAGTCCAGATAATTATATCGAGTTTTAGGACTTTTTTATGTTCGAAGTGGTTAAAGATAAAGCGACTAACTGCAAAGCCTTTTCGTGTAATCGTAATCATCCTACAATCCAACTACCTAATATAAAAAATACATACTACGTTACGATAGCAAATGCTACCTAAATAGAAGAAGGGCTATCGTAAATGTTTGTGTATAACCGTTAAGTTACCTTATCGGTTAAAACAGAAAAATGTTCACTATGTTATTTATATAAATAGCTGATGACCATCGAAATATTGAACATTTTTGTACCAATCTTCTAATTTTACTTTGGTCAAACACCTGTATCTTATTGTGTTATCGAACATTTTTATTCAGACTATAAGTAGCGTTAAAGTGTTAAAAATAATTATTTACAGCTACTATTAAAAGCTGCTAATTCAGTTATGTTATCTTTATCTTGATTGTAATAAAATAAAGGAGGTTCATAAAAAAGTTTAATTTTTACATTACAATTTACAATAATTATATTTAGTAAGAAATAAACAAGAGATTTTCAGGCATTATTACGATACGTTCAGTTAATAATGTAGAAGTAATCTTTGATAGGGTTATTCATCAAATCACCTAATTTGAGCATGGACATCGTGCTCATGGGCGCCCATAGACTTTTTTTCTTAAGGGGGGCTAATAAAAAGTTTGCGTTATTTTTAATTGTTACGACTAACTCAGGACTCGGATGTTTATGACATGTCGTATATTTTTGTTTATGTCTAGTTTCATACCGAACACGTTTTTAGTGCGAATTAAGCTTTTTTACACAATATTAATGGTCATATAAAGTCATATTTGGCATGTAAGGGCATATTTTAAGCACTTTTCCCGAAAAGGTAATATTTTAGTTATATTTTCGTTAAAAACACATAATTGAAAATCTTTGTACCTCTTTCTAAAATCTCGCCGTTCAATGAAAAACCAACAAGGAGAGATAAAATCTAATCTTCGAGAGCGCATCAGTATATCGATAGCCAGAGATAAACGTCGGAATTTTCAAATGAATTGTGTAAAATGATGGTGAGTGCTAACATTCCGCTAAACAAAGTAGATAATCCTCACTTCAGGAATTTCATGGAAAAATCTACTAACAAAACTAACTAAAACTACCTCTCTGTTTGTTACAAGAATACATAACATCAAGAAGGGAGAAACCGATAAATCGAGAATCTCGGAACACGTATGAGGTGAAGACCACCACATCCAATGGGGGGATAATGCAGAAATAGTGACCAAAGAAGAGCACAAAATTCGTACAAAACTGAAAGAGTCCACATACATACCGCTAGCCGAATAACCGATAAGCCAGGCTAGCTTAGAAATAAAACCCATATGGATGCCAATACTGCACGAAAAACTACGGCGCAGCCACCAACAAACGGCGCAACCACCTAAGGAAATGCAACTTATCTAGAACTTATAAAACTACATAAGTAGACCGCCCCAGCAGCTTAGTGGTTCAAGCACCCAGCGTAGTAATCAAATTAGAAATGCAAAATAATAAATCAAACCGCCCTTCTCAAGCGAACGCAATGCGAATTTTCAAAACGTCGCGACAAAATATCACAACATAGTGTGGCAATAGCCCAATTAGCACCTCAAACGGGATAGTGTATCTGATAACAAAATATGGTTAGCTATCGATGAATCAATAGATGTTGAAGGAAGATATGTAGCCAATGTAATTATTGGAATACTCCACGCTGATTGCCCCGGTAAAACTTTCCTACTGACAACTAAAGTCTTGGAACGAGCTAATAATTCAAATATCGCAATTCTTTTTGATAATGCTATGAAGCTGTAGTGGGAAAATGAGATTTAAAAGAAACAACATTCTTCTTTTCATAACTGATGCTGAGCCATACATGGTATGTACTGCTAAAGGTATGAATCTGTTCTATCCAAAAATGATACATGGGACTGGTCTTGCTCATAAATTGCATAAGTTAGTGGAAGAAGTTCCTGAGAATCTTCCTAATGCTGATAAATTAATATTCAATGTATTGAAGATCTTCGTAAAAGCCCCACTGAGAGTTGAGATATTCAAGAATTCAGCTCATTACCGGTCATCACCAGATGGAAAACATGGGCTTGATGCGGTTATATATTATTGTGAAAACTATTCAGTTATTAAGGACATTGTGAATGGTTTCACTAAAAATGATGCATCTTCTATCAAGATAGTGCAGGAGCTGTTTCTTAGTAGCCTATCAAGATAAGCTGGCATACATCAAATCTAACTTTGGCAGTATATCAAATGCGATGACTAGGTTAGAAGGTGTTGGTTTCGACATCAGAGACTCTCTGGCAATTGTCAGGAATGTGGAACTCAATACTGAACAGGCAGGTGGGAAAATTGGTGAAAATGTGGAAAGAAGACTTTAGTCGAAACAATTGTTACTGTACTTTGTACAAAAGAAGAGATGTACTAAATGGAGATGCTTTGACAGAAAACGATGAGTGTATGTTTGGCAGTAGTGATCTCGCTTTATTTAATATGCTCATACAACTTTCTACTTCTCCCTATTACAAAGCGATGCTTAGTGACAATCGGCGATCATTTTCATTAGCCCCAAGAAACGCATCGTCATCCAGTAGAATGCAGTCAAAATAGATCAATAAGCAAAACAAGCTCAAACAATACACTAATGGAAAAGATTAAAGGAACAAAAAACTTTGCAATTTTTTTGGGGGTCCACGGATTTGGAAAAATTTTTTTCAGCTAAACCATTGCATGGACCGGATAGCTTGTTTATTCAGCTTTAATTTTTTTTTTCACCGAGATATCAGATTTTTAATGGAAAAGGATTCTTTTGTCTTTAATCATCGATATCTCAGCAACCAATGATCGTACAGAAGATTAAAGGGCAGTTTTGGAAACTGAAATAAATGTCCTACAAGATATTGCCGCGATCTTCAGGAAAAATGTTTTTTATATTTTTGACATGAATTTGAAAAAACTGGAGAAAAGGGTAATTTATGATTTTTAGAAAATCAACGGCTAAATAACAAATATTCATGAAATGACTAATGTTAAGCGTGGCTCTTATAGCTCAATATACCTACAAAAACCCTGTGAAGTTGCAATTCGATCTAGCGAACCGTTTCTTTGTTTCAAACAATCAAACTTTTGAAAAAAATTAAAGAATCACGTTTATTGCCCCTAAACACTTCATAATCATGATTAAAATGGAAAACTTTTTGAGCTTTTTCACATTTTTACTGCAAACAACGTTTAAATTTAAAAAAAAAAATTTTTTTTTAAATTTTCGAAAAAATTTTTGAATTTTTTTTTTGGAAAAGCTTTCGGACATTTAAGAAAACAATGTCTAATCGTGTCCAACACGGTTCGCCTTTTGCGTCCTATGTTTCTGCTGATCAACTTTTAATTAAATTAAATTAAAAGTTGACATCCCGAACCAAATTTCGACCTCGATTTATACCCATTTTTAAGATTGATTCTTAATACTTTTTGTGAAGTTGATTTACGCTTTAAAAACAGTTTTTTCAAAACTACTCTTTTTTCACTGAAAAAATTTTTAAGAAAAGCTTTTTTTTCTTTTGATTTTTTATCATGGTAAGACGCCATTTATCGGAGCCCGAAGTCGCTCGTATAGTGACTGTTGTGGAAGAAGGTTATACCTATCGTGCAGTCGGTGATCGAATGGGTATTAGTCAATCCGTGGTATTTCACGCTTATGCGCGGTACCTGGAATCCGGTGGATACAGTCGACGGCCGGGGCAAGGTCGCCATCGGGTGACTACTCGTCAGGTTGATCGGACAATTATTCGACATGTTCGTCGTGAACCTTTTGTTTATGCGAATATCGTTGCGCAGAACTTCCCGAATCGAAGACAACAACAACAGCGAAAACGACGACAACGAGTACGAAATTTCTCCTCCCGAATGGTAAGAAACCATGTCTGTGAAACTGGGTTGCGAGCAAGACACCCTAATCGTGTACCCATGTTTCTAGCCAGACATCGCTGAGCTCGTTTAGCGTACGCCAACGAACATCGGCAGTGGACTTTGAGGCAATGGGGAAACGTTCTATTCACGGACGAGTCTTGGTTTAGCCTGCACGGTAACGACCTAAGACGCCCCCTAGTTTGGCGCCGTCCAGGAGAACGTTTCTGACAAAACTTCGTCCGCCCGGTCGCAGCCTACAATGGCGGATCGGTGATGGTATGGGGCGGTGTTTCGCGAACGTTGAGAACACCCTGTAAAAGATTAAATATTTTATACCCTTTAAATGATTTTTCACACATGGGGTAGTGCCGTTTAAAACTTTGAGGTGGGAGAGTGAAAGTTTCCCAACTGACTAGAGTAGTTTATTAAATGTTCCCCTCCAAAACAAACTCAAAGCATTTCAGTGATTTTCGATAATTTTACTAATTAAAGAGTTATTCAAGGTGGGAAGTTTTAAAATAATCACCCTGTATATTTAACAAACGATGAAAAAAGAATTGTATTTATTTTTATGGGGCGTATTCTACGAAATTTTTAAAAAGTAAATTTAGTTAAAACAAAATACGCTTTATTGGTACGC
>VTPC01001130.1:0-103615 GCA_011009095.1 Ignelater luminosus
GCAAAAAGGCCACGATTGTGTTTGATGGATACCCTGATGTGGCAAGTGAGATGAATACTAAATCAGCTAAACCACCAAAAAAACTACACCAAATATCACGTTTAATGAAACAATGCCAGTAACCACAGCAAAAGAATTGTTTCTTTGGAATGAACAAAGTAGACAGTGCCTTATTTCTTTATTGATTCCACAACTTGAAGCTGAGCACTTCAACGTTAAACAAGCTGCTGAGGACGTCAATACTTTGTGGCCAGTGTTATTGACGTTGCTCAGCACTCTGACTGTGTGGGGAAGACACCGACCTGCTTCGGCCCCATTGTCTTTCAACATCTTTCTACTGAAGCCAGGCAAAGGCAGACAAGACGATGTAGTCTAGAGCCCCTTAAATTTCAAGCTTCCCAAGTATCTAAAGACAACATACTATTCCTACATGCATTCAGTAGCTGCGATACGACTTCATCGTGTTTCGGTAAAGGAAAACTGAAATTCCTCGAGGCATTGGAGACAAACAACCCACAAAAAGCAGCAGAGGTATTCTGCAACTCCAATGCTACTGCTGACGAGGTTATTGTGCAGATGAAACAAAGCTACGCTATGAAATCTTTGAAAGATTTTTAACAAAGACATCATTCAACCTCGCTTCTTTGCCTTCTACAGAAGCAGCTGCGAAACAGCATTTCCTGAGGGATGTGCAAGCATGGGAAAACAACCCACTGCAACTGGTTGGAAAACTTCAAAACCTGGCGTCCTGCCTGTTCCCATTACTAAAGAAGAAGCACCTGAGAAACTCTTGAAAACTATATGCTGCACATGTGCCAAAGGAGGTTGTTCCTGCAGGAAAAATGAACATGAAGTGTACCACCATTTGCAAACTCTGCAAAGGCCAGTCCTGCATCAATCTTCAAACTGAAATCCCGATTCTGGATTCTGATGACTGTGACATAGATTATGATGACATCTTGGAAGAAGGAAGAAGAGATTCAGCAATGATTTGAATAATAAAGAACTGGAAGAATTAGAATTCACATTATTGAGACCATCATCCACCAAACGTGTAAAAAAATAAGAAAAAACAAAAAAAATTGAATGTTGGAAAAAACCATTAAAAGAAAAACCAAAAATTGTTGCTCATTAATAATGCAATTGCCAGAAAATTTAAAAAGTGTCATATCTACTTGCTGGTTAGGTTTTTTGGCAACTTCTTGGACTTTCTGAAACAAGAATTTCGATGTTTCACAACTTGGATTTTATAAAATTTTGCGTTAAATTGGTCGATTCATAGATATTGCACGTTTTATGGAAACGAAATGAGTGGTTTTCGAAAAGTGTGGAAAATTGACGTTTCCTGACGTAGCCTTTCTACAAGACCACTTGATCAAATTGCCAAGTATTGGTACTCAATCGACGCAGAATTTAATGCTCTACATACTTGGTAATAGTGAACTTTTCAATTAAATGTTTAGTTTTGGAGGAATTTGAGAAAAATCGAAACAAGTCAGAAAATTTCGAGGTTTTTTAACATTACGGCTGAAGCTCCACTTGGAAATCAGAACAAAGTCAGATTATTCATATAAGAGGCCTACTTGAGTGATTAAAACAATTTACAGAACTCACCTGCTTTTTACAAAGCTCAAGCTTATACCTTTCTAGACATCTTATAGCAGATTAGTGTTCCGAGTCCACCTCTCCTGATGGAAGGATGAACGAAACGAGAAAAATAAGATAGCTTTCTCATTTTTTTTCCTTATTTCTGTATTATAGTACTTGAATCACTAAGCAGTTCAGTGCACAATGTTTAACAAAACTTGCTGTATGTAAATTCTTCATAAAGACTAATTTTGAACAGCATCTCACTCTTATGACTTTAATCTATTTAATTATTAACAGAGTAAATGATCTGGGTTTTAGGTTTCTTAAATATCTATCCTAAACAAATTGTAGTCCAAAAAAGAACTAATCATAATCTATCGAGCAACAGTGACCTTTATGCTCAAACTTGAAAAATATAATAATATCACATCACTAATAAAGGGTTTTCCAATAAGAGGTGTTATTTTGATATTCAAAGAAAAGTGCCATTTTTTAATATAAATGATCGGATGTTTATTTCATTATAAAGAGGAAGGTATGCCGTTAATAGTGGAAAATAACATCAGGCAAATGACCACCACGACCACGCTTACAGGACAATATCCTTTTCATGAAATTTTCCATAACCAAATCGCAAAGTGGCTGCCCTATGTCCTCGATAGCCTCACGAATTCCATCTTTGAGGTCTTGAATCGACGCTGGGCTGTTGGCGTAGACCTTCTCTTTCACGTGGCCCCAAAGAAAGAAGTCGCAAGGTGTTAAATCACAAGATCTCGGTGGCCAATTGTGATCACCTCTTCGAGAGATAACACGGTCCGGAAACTTTTTCCGTAAAAGATCAATGGTTTCGTTGCTTGTGTGGCACGTAGCGCCGTCTTGTTGAAAGTAAACGTTGTCCAGATCAATACCATCCAATTCCGGCCATAAAAAATCGTTAATCATCTCTCGATAGCGCAATCCAGTCACCGTAACTGTTGCTCCAGCCTCATTTTCGAAAAAGTAAGGTCCAATGACTCCGCCGGACCATAAACCGCACCAAACAGTCACACGTTGAGGATAGAGAGACTTTTCAACAATAACTCTTGGATTTTCTGAGCCCCAGATCCGACAATTTTGCTTGTTGACGAAGCCACCGAGGTGGAAATGGGCCTCATCACTCAAGATGATTTTTCGATGGAATTCTGGATCATTTTCATGCATTTCAACGACCCAATCAGCAAAGACACGACGTTGTTGATGATCGGCCGGCTTGAGTTCTTGTGTTAACTGGACTTTATAAGCCTTAAGACCCAAATCTTTATGCAAAATACGGTGTAATGACGTTTGTGGAATGGCTAATTCCAAAGAACGACGAGGAATGGACAAACCTGGGTTTTCTTTAACACTTTCGGCTACAACAGCAATATTCTCGGCTGTTCTTGAGCGACGTGCACGGGTTTTATTCTTCACATCGCTAACTTGTCCCAAGAGCTCGAATTTTTTCACCAATTTCTGTATTGCGGTCCGACAAGGTGCTTCACGGTGACCCAAAAATGTTCGAGTTTTACGAACCGTCTCTGCCAAATTTTCACCATTTTTATAGTGAATTTTAATAATTTCAATGCGTTGTTGAAGCGTGTATCGTTCCATATTTATTAATGGCGTAGTTTCTACTTGTCAAATGTCAAAAAATGATAGCTTCAAAAGTGACATCTACCGAAATAGCGGGCTATTCAAAATAACACCTCTTATTGGAAAACCCTTTATAATCATAGAAATCAATAGAAGAAAAAAAAACAAAAATAAAATAATAGTCAATCATCTTTATTTGTGATTTTATTTATAACAATATAAATTAGGAAAACAATCCTTTCATTTTACTATGTACTCATAATATTGGATTATGTGAGAATCAGTAAGAATGAATTATATGTGGTGAAAGTTTTACGTATGGTCAATGAGACTTGAAACTGATTTTGCCATAAACTAGTTATCCTTAAGAAGTTATTGTGTATACGTATATTTTATGAATTTAAGTTACACCTATGACAGTCACATTGATAATTTAAATAAACATATACATTCTAATAGAATACTGTAACGTAAAAAAAAGACAGTAGATTAATAATTAAATTAGGTACTGGCTAAGAAATACAATTTTTGTAGCTAAAGATATAGGTACTTAACCAAAAAATCTTACTTAACTTATGTACACTATTATCAACATTTGCGACGTAGAATATTAGTTTTCAAGAAGACATCTAACATAGTTACCCATTTTACATACACAACTGCAAGAAGGTAGAAGAACAACCAAGATTTTATTATCAAACAACCTACACAAAGTAATAAAGGGTTTTACTGTATTGCATAATAATTCGTTGTCAAAATGTTAAAAATGAGGAAGTAAGTTAGGTACAAGTAAAAGATAAATCACAAGTATAAAACAAGCTGATTTAAAATATTAAATTATACATAACATTAATATAAAACTAATAATTCTGCAGCACCATAGCACAATTTAGAAAAATCTATGAAGCACCAGAATTCTTTAGGAACGTGTTAAAGTTTAGAAAGTATTTGCAAACCCAAACCCACCTATGTAATGACTTGGTAAAGTTTTAAAATTCTTTCCCAAAAATGTGTCTTTCTAAATTCTAACTTCGTTCCATTTATATTAAAAAAAAACATTATTTATATACTAGATTAACTTATTTAAACCCAAAAAACCAGTCACCCATTGCACAGAAAACCCGATTTCATATTTGTTTTGTTTAATAATGTTGCAACATATTCTAAGGCTGCTGCAAATGTGACATTTCAATATTTATTGTTAACACAAAATTTCTTTTTTATTTTATTTTTTTATAAATATGAGACAACATGCGTTATCAGCGCATTTATAATATGATGTAAGGTACTTCTTTTCAGTTCAAATTATCACAGAAGAAATGTTTGTCTCTCTCTCAACATTTAAGAAAAGAATGTGGATGCATCTTATACTTCTTTAATTTGGGAAATTAATGTTTTAATAGCTGCTTAATATTATTAACCAGTGGATAATGGAGGAAATTCAGAAACTTCTTTTAATGTTCATTATGCGCTGCATTCTAAAGGGTACTGAAAAAAATCAAATCTATAAAAACATAAATATTGTTTGTAAAAGCCAAGATTAACATATGTTTTAATGGATAATAATATTGCAAATAAATAATAAGGTACAACATTAGTGATGATATTAAAACGCCTAAAATTTTGAAAAAATGAGCCTTACTACTAGTTTAGAAATCATGCTTCACTAAAATATCACAACATTTTGAGTTGTACAATACTTAATGCTTAGAAAATATGGTAAAAATTGATTGGATGAATGTTTCAATTTTAGCAAATCGCATAAAATGTAGACCTAATAGACATAATGATTGATTACAGCTTGAATTTTGAAAGTTGGTAGCACTACATCCTTGATATTTAAACCACTTATTTGACATTGTCATGATAACATGTATGTCATTGGCTGGTTAAATGACAGCTAGCAACATCGCCAACTCTAAGCAGAAAAAATCACTGAAATGTTAATGCGAAAAATTCAAATCAATCATTCTGTATTACTCAGTATGTTGTTATAACTTTTATTTTAAATTTTAAGCAATTCTGACCATATTTAACTTAACATTAGAAGTTTCTATTAAGCAAATCTGTATGAATGATTAGATTTTAAACTTTGATTTTACATTTGGTTTCAATGAATCTTTCAGTAGGAGACAATATTATAATACAATAAGCCCTTGTCCTTCCTAGATAGAAATGATGAAATAATCTAAATCAAAAGATAAAATTTGAATATAAATTTTATTTTGGAAACTTTCCAATAGAATTATTAAATTTATGTCTTGCCAATTATATTCGGGCAATAGATAATTTCATCATTCATAGAACATGTTACTGCTTGAACTAAATTTTATTTTAGAAAATTCCTATAATTTCAGTTTTCCAAACAAAAAGTGATCATATTATAATATAAATTATTATATTCCCTTGGTTCAAGTAGTATACATCAATATTAAGAAACAAAATTTTATAGAGATCTCTATTTCCATAACTGTTAAAAGTTTGTATATAAACAAATTCACGATGTGAATAAGTGCTTATTGTACTTAATTTCTTTAAGTATACCAGAAATTCTCAACCTTTTCGTTTACTGGCTTCCTTTCTCCATCCATAAACATTTTGCAACCCCTGATAGAAAAATATCAAACTTTTAGTTATAATGTATTGAAAACAAGCAAACTCTGTAGAAGTTCACAATCTCCTCCAGTAGAGAAAACATGAACTTCTCATACAGTAGCGTAACTTGATGGTTCCAAAGACCAAGGCCCTCAGTGATCCACCAAAAATTAATTTGCCTGTAATGCGATTTACTACAGCTCTATTCATAGTATAATAAGGATGGAGCAGTACCCAAACACATTAATTATTTTGTATTTAATTAATAGATTTTTGATCTGTCTTATTATTCTACGTTCAGATTTCTTAGCAAAGTTAGTTCATGTCCATCAAACAAGATTTTCGTTGATGTTAAAAATAAATTTTCATGATATAATGTGGAGAGCATCAATCTTGTAAAAAGGTAATGATGAGATCTTGATCTATTGATCCAGGACCTCTATCTATATTGTTACGCCACTGCTATTCAGGTTGAGAAACATTCTACACCTTTCTTATTGCATGATCCGCACAATTCTTGACAATGTCGTTACTTATACAATACTCAATAATAAAAGTAACAATAAATAAGTTAACTAATGTCTCATTAATTTGCTCAAAATAAATAAAATACTGCTTGACGTGTACTAGGAATTTAAAAACATTTAGGCGCTCATTACGTCATACTAGTGCCGACCATTAAATTTTGTTCTGTATTATTGCTAACCAATTTTGAGACAAACAGCAAATTAAAAAAAATTATTTTACTGTATATAGTACAAAATCACTGGACGGCACTGGCGTGCACGGCTTTTAATTTTTCGAGGGAAGGAGAAGACTGTTGACTGTTCCCTGTTCCCCAACTGTGATGTCGCAGGATTAGAAAAACTAGTTTTGCTCAAGTTTTGCACATTGAGTTTTGAATTATAGATCCATTTACCACATCATTCCCATAAAATAATAGTAATAAGTATTAATAATAATAATAATGAAGCTTTACTTCCAAGCAACAATGGCCGGGTTTCTACTTTCCTTTCACTAATGAAGCTTCTTTAGAAATTTAAACTTATTTGATTGTAACAAGGAGAAAAAAAATGAAATCATGTTAGTTACAGAATGTTTAGATTTAATGAAGAGTAGAAACTGACCCATCGACTTGCAACTGCATTTAACTTATTATTAGACTTATTTTCCAAATACAGTGAAACCTGTCTTATCTTGAACACTCATGATTCTAGTTTTTCCTTTTATCATACACAAATGGTTCGATATAGAGAGTGAAATTATAAACTGTATTCAACATTGCAGGTTTCACGTATATTGGATGAACAGCTTCCCTGTTCTCCTCGCCGTGCACACCCGTGCTGGACGGAATAAATTAATAAATATGTGAAAGAATATTATTCTTAAATAACTTATGTACGTACTTGTAACAGCATATTAGCAAAATTTGAATTTGTAAATTTGAAATGTCTTTTATCGTAAAATTTTAGAAGAGCTGGACTGTAAGGATGTTTATCTTTAAGATGCAAATAATGGACTTCAGGTTCGTTTGTAGTGTGACCACATTCTTCACAAACATACATTTTGGTTCTTCTTTCTTTGTATGCATATTGATGTTGCACACCATGTACTTTTAAGCAATGTGATTCCAGGGAGCATCTCTGCGTAAACGATTTTTCGCACAAATTACATTTATATGGTCGCACTCCTGTAATTCAATTTATATTAGTTTATGAATCCCAACACTTATAAGAAAATGAAACCTACCAGTATGCGTTCGGGTGTGTCGTTTTAGATCGAAGGTATCGTTAAAACCTTTTCCACAGAAAGTACAGAGATACCTTTTAATATCTGAATGACATTTCATGTGTCTATTCAAAAGACGTTGTAAGGCAAATGTCTTATTGCAAATTCTGCAACAGAAACTTGATGATCCGTCATCGTTCGTAATAGATGTAACTTTAACTTTCTCTTCAGTTCGTGGTCGAACAGGATCTTGTCCTGCTAAAGGATTTTTAATTCCATGTCCACCATTTACAAACTCTAATTGTACTTCTGTAGGCAGACCCAACTACAAACATTTTAAATAAGAACAAGTAATCTTCATATACTATTTGTACTACTTACCCTTTGCTGTAGAAGATTAACTCTTCCTTGCAATGATGGAGGCTCACTGCTGGATGATTCTCGTCTGCTACTAATACTTGCAGGTGGACTAAGAGAATTGCTATCATTTTGGCTTTCTAATGAACAACTAGCTGCTCCAGGTGAAGGCAATGAAACTGCAGTAGGAGAATCTAAATCTAATCCGTTTCCATTGAATGAAAGGCTTGGTGAGAGCATCTGTTGTTGCATCTGCATCTGCATATCAGTGTTAACAGATGGTTGATAAGAAGGTAATGAATCTTGGTATAATTTTCCAAACTGCTGATGCTGGTATCCTCGATTGTCATAATTTCTATTTAACAGTTGTTCAGAGAATGAATCCATGTTGTGCTCGACAGACTGTAAATGAGACTCAGGTGTCATTGATGGAGAATGCATATCACCAGTTATAATCTCATCATTGTCATTTTCCTCGCTGGGTAATCGCTGCAAAAATGTTGATAAATCGGCAGCATCAGATAAACTTTCTAATAAAGCATGTTCTGCAGAACTTGAAAAGGTGAGAGTAGCTGTAAATTGAAGAGGATCTACTACTGCTCCGGTTACCATATCGACCATCATTGAATCATCGTACACCGAATATGAATTTGGTAATAAGTTACCCATTGGGTCTAGTTTGGTTTCATAATTGTCTAAATCGGCTTCATCCTTCATGACAAGTCCATATGAAGCATTTTGAAGCATCGAGTACTGTTTAGGCGGACTTTGGGCTCCATTAATATTCAAATTTGCCAACTCCTGCCCTGTATCACAATCCATATTAAGAGGGACATTCAACTGATTACAACCGTTATTGGAGTTATAGTTGTTGGAAACAGTGTTACCACTTTTTAGAGATTCATAAAAAGGGGGTAAACTACCTGTTGGTGGACTACTGGGTCCGTAAGTTTGACGTCCATCTCTTCCCGGATTCATACCGCCATTTCCGGTACCGCCACCCATTGAACCACCAACGCCTGAACTCGAAGATCCCCCGCTGAAATTAATAGATCCACCGCCTCCTGAAGAACTTCCAGATGCTTGTCCACCACTGTTCTGAGCTCCATTACTCCCTCGCCCATGTCCAGCAGCAGCCGACATTGTGACTGGTAATTTACCAACGATAGCACGTACTGATATAAGAGGCTTGCTAACTCTTGAGCAATGGCTTCGTCGTTGTTCCCTATTTTTACGTTCTTCATTTTCGTCTTCTGTTTCACCCCTTCTTTTGGGTATATGATAATCGATTGGTTGATCTTGTTCCGGTTCTTGTATTACTATATGTGTTGGAACGCGTGTGTCTTTATCTTCGTCGCGTTTTGTCGTTTTTGGCGTACGCTGTATCACGGAACATCGTACTGGAGCTAAGTTTTGTGGAGATGGAGTTGGTTCAGGCTTCTTTACTATAGGCAACACAATTTTATCAGGGGGAACAATTGGTGGATATTCTTTTCTTTCGGCTCGAGTCAAAACATGCCCACGACTTCCATAAGGGATATCCCCACCTAAGATTGATGATATAAATCGACGAGGAGGAACTGATTCTTTTTTAGCTTGGAACTTTTCATCGTCAGAAGTCAAAGAAGGAGATTTGGACTTTTTGTCGTTACTGCTACTGCTGCTTTCTTTATCTCGATCTGAAACAAGAAAACAAAATTGAGTTATGAAGTATAAATTTCTTCATGGATTTTGTTTCATAATTTTGATTATGAATTTAATTTGCTTAACTTTCTTATTATTTTAGTGATTTATTATAAAATCATATCAGGAAAAGGAATTGTAATTTAATATGGAAATTTAAATATTATTTTGTAAGAATGAACTTAACTCCTATAGGAACAATAATTGCTATTTGTGTATTTTTTGCATGACTATATCGTTACTATACAACTACCCATGACAATTTCACAATCTAAGTTATAAATTGAATGTTATTGCCGTTTCCAATTTCAACAGTAAACAGATGGAGTAATTAAAATTTGTTGTTGTAATAATAATTTAACAATCGATTTAAGATTATATTATTAAATAAATCATAAACTTATTATAACAATAATTCATTTATTTTATATATCAACAGCAAGTTTATTTAAAAAAAAAAGAATTAACACTGTTTTTTCCTATTAATGGTGTATACAGAAAAGGTTGCAAAAAATTCTTATTCTATATTTAAGTATTAATCAATCAAATAAAAAACAGTCATCGTAATTTTCTATTTTAAAAATGTTGCATCAAAATAACAATAATCTTAATAAATAAATTATTTTCCAAGATGTACACATTTTCTAAATAATAAATTTTTTTAATGAATGCTGTAATATCACTTTGAGACATTATAAAATAAACTTTATTCAATTCTCCATTTAAAATTAGCTTGCATTAAGAAATTTCGTTTCTTCATAGCTCTTTCCATATAGTATGTGTAGGTGATTCCCATTAATAGACTATAATAAATTTTTATGGTACATAAACCATTTGCAAATTATCAATTAGTCACTTTCTGTGCAACTTAATAAATGTCTAATTAATAACCACATTCCACGTGTTATGATGGAAATACATAATAACGTTTTGTGACTGATATCTACATGTATGCAGAGCTCACAATTATTACATTTTATCAAGTGTAAGACATGACACTGAAGAACGTTTTCAGGTTTAACTACAGATTAAGAATGAATCCTACCTACTGGTGATCCTTCGGAATAAAAATGTTAATTCCAAATAAAACATTAATGATAATTTTGTAATATGAACATATAGAGAGTAATAGTCATATTTAGAATTAGATGTTACAAAATGATGAATTCAAAATAAATAAATGTAACTATCTACATTGTTGGTATGCAATCAAGTTTGTTTTATCATTATGTTTTTATTTGAGAAGTAAAATAGAAGTGTATTTCAACACAGACAGTGCAATTGAATTTTTCAAGAAAGTCTTAAAAAGTTCTTTTAATTAGTAATCAATAAAGGTTTTTAAATTGTAATTGTAGAAATTTTATTTTGTACAGATACACATTTGTGTATAAAGTTATAATCAATATTTCTAGAATAAATGATTTAAAATGGTTAATTTTCTTAAAATTGTATTTAGTGTATAAATAATTCTTGACAGAAAATACATGAACTTAACCTCTTTTTTGTTACATTTGACATAAGGATTGAGGTTATGTTTTTATTATTATATCAAATCGATTGAAAGATTTTTTTGAGTTCTAAAATCTGATTGCCTCTTTAGATAGAGGACTTCTAAGAATCTTTGTAAAATAGTTAGTTATGAATGATTTAAATTAATACTTCAGAGTTCTATTCTGTGTAAATGAATAAATGTTTGGCTAGAATTTCTGTTTGTAATCGATATACATTCTGGCTAATTGGTTGCTAAATCTTGTCTAAATGTGTTCTTCCAATTTATACTTAAAAGTTTATTTATGTATCTGTCTTAGTAAAAGTTTTAACTTAAAATGGTTGCTGTTCCTGAAAGAAGGGCTGCACAAAGCTCTAGAAATTAGAAATTCCATGCAGGCAGAATTTTGCTATACGTTATTTGATTTTATATCAAGACCTACAGAATGTGGTATTCTGTAAAACTATCTCACTAACTGTTCCTACAATTAATACCTTTAAAAGATTAAGGATTAATATTTTCATGATTGAGATAAAGACATTTTCTGTTAACACCCTCCTTCCATCCTTCAATTTGTTATGTCAACTTGCAGAACATTCAGTACTTTCTTTTCTGCAAGCTTAGATAAACTGACAATACTCTTCTTTATTATTTTAGCAAAATTTAAAAATAGTAATTAAATTGATTATTATAAACTACTTTCTTGATAAGCTGCTTAAGGCAATCGACTATCTGAAGATCTTATGCCATTCTTATTAAGAAAGGACTATAATGGTGGTTATTCATTTTATTTGATTATAAATGTATTGTTACTTGAACTAACTTAATGTAAACACAAAACTAATAAAAATCAAATAAATCATGATTCTTTTAATTTTTTTTTAAAATCATTGATTTTTGATTTACAAAAAAATTATAACTTCTTCAATTCTGTTTTACAGTAACAAGATTCTTTGCATCTGTAGTCTTATGAGGACTACGATACTAGGCCATGCTTTTCTGATTTGCTAAGTTGTAAACAGTGTGGTTATGTTGGAAACCATGTATGCTTTCCAAATGACATTTTTAACAGTTTACTCTTTAATCTGATTTGTTGAATTATTTAATACTTGTTAATTCTAAAAAAAATATTTGACGTTTGCAAATTTGAAGAGTACTAGAAAAAGTAATAAATAATGGAAAACCTAACCTTTATTTATCAAAAAAGGTTATGTCAATGTCAAAGTCTTTTCAACATTCATACAACTCAAACTGTCAGATTTCAGATTTTAGGTTATGTTTTGCGTCACTGACTATTTACCACTTCTAATAATCTTAACTTATCGTTATCTCAGTCTTTTAGAAACAATAATTTTGAATTTATCGAAATGCTTGCAATTTTACACCCCATGGGTATCTATAACAGCCAAAGATTCAAATGAGCATTTGACATTTACAATTTTCTAAAGGCCAAGTCTTCAAATTGCAACTTCAACATACAAAATATCCCAAGGAACCAGCCAGAGCAGTTATGGCCATAAAAACATTTACTGTTAAACTAATTATGTTTTCTTCTGGTTAAGTTAATCAAAAAATGAGTTTTCTATTTATTCTTTGTATTTTTTTTTCGGTTCAAAATTATACTATATCATATGCTTTTTAAATTTCTTTTCTGTAGGATGTTTCATGTTTCTACTTATTGTTAAAACGATTTCCTGCAAAATATAATGTTATGGCTTTCATAATATGAAGAACACTAAATACACTTGATAATTTTTGAGAAACATACACTTCTAATTTTCCTTAATCACAGTATTTTTATCAAAATAGAAACCATCCAACGATAAGTAAACTACGATTACGATACTTTGTTCTCTCTCTTTCACTATCTATTGCTATGAGAAAAGAATGTGTGCGTGTAAGTAATTTAAATTTTTAAGAGAAAACGAATACTTTTGTAGTTGAAAGTGTTCACTGTCATAGTATTTCTCGAGCATCTTCGATTTCAATGCCAGTGCATGCACGTATACCGGTTTATTCTCTGCAGGTGTGCATCAGAAGATCTTGAGACGATCTTCAGACTTCCTACCTTTCTTGTTCTTATTTTTATAACCTTGTCCTGCATTACGTACGCGGCGCGTATATTTTTTAAATCACGTACCTTTTACTCCATCCCCAACGAAGCTAATAAAAGCCCTCCTCTTTATGCAATTAGGTCAACACTCGATATACTACATCTGATTGTTAGTTAGCAGTGATAGTAATCTAATCTATAATTATGTCTAAGCCGTTTAAGTGATAGGCAATTTTTAATAGCCGTAATTACATTAAATTGTATCAACAGAAATACGAATGGTCATGCAATTTAATTTAATAATAATAATCAAGGCGTACGGATATTCGAGATTTTATTTGAAAATTTTAATTAACAGTTAAAAGGAAATGTAATTATAATTACGCTATTCTAAAAATAGTCCTCGGTATTTACTAAACATTAAAGTACGAGAGCGATTGCATACGGATTAAATTTGTAATTCGAGATCAATTTGCAGTTTGATATTCTAATTTGTTCCATAAAAGAGAAAAAAATCGAAACAATCTATGCACGTCATGAGAATAAATTACAATCTATAAAGTTGAATAAACGGAATGGATTTTGTCACTTTTGCTTTGTATACGAAGGCCATAGTGCATTTTAAATTATTTTTATTAGGTTTCATTTTCATTTTACGAGTTCGATAAAAGTTTTATTATTGACTTGGTTTTTCAATTAAGACGTCTGAATGAATAAATCTCATTGAAATAATTTATTAGTACCGTTAGATAATAAATCATGATTTAGTACATAGCAAAGATGTTGTAATATACTTGGTGGATGATGGGAATTTTATCAAAATCGAATTGTATTTGTATTAAAATACTGATACTATAGAACTGATAGATTTTCAGATATCCCTACTTATATTTGCATTATTCATCATAACTATGAAGATTCTCAACTTTACATACACTAGAAAACGCCAGGCATTTGAATATGAAAGAGACATTTTGGCCATCCCATCCTTGGAAGACCCCGAATTCTTGTAAACTGTAGTCCAGTTCTTGAATTTCTGCAGAGCTCTGATTTCTTATGAAGCTTAAAAACTTACAAGTCTTCAGATTCTGTAGAACTACACGTTTTCGCAGGTTTTCGGTCCTTACGAGCCGGAATCGTAATTCTAGTGAGTCCCTCCAGGCTCTATACATCTAATTTTGATAATACTTCTTTCACTCCCGCGTGTAAAAGGAAACTTGAAGCCTCATATTTTAAATTGCATTCATTATTTGCTTTCTAATGAGTTCACTTAAATTTTACTACTGATGTATTACAACCCAAACATTAAATAACATAAAACGAAAAAGCAAAGCTTGGTTCGAGCACTAAGAACAGACCAAAATAGAAATTCATTCTTTGTAGCTAACCATAGTACCGTGTTTCTCACAGAAAACGGAACAAATATGCTCCATGGATAAATTTCTAATACGCTCGAGCATTCTTTGAATTTAGTAACAGTAAACATTCCTATGTCACTCATTGAATGCATAATGATGATCTTACGCAGACAGAGACACACAGTATATGGATTCAAACAACTTGAATTTATTTTGTCGCTAATGGAAGTCGTTTTTTGCTATGTTTACTTGCAGAACAATCATTTTATGATTGTTTATTCAAAAAAGAAACAAAGAACAGTGTAGGTGAACAACACTGTTAAGTTGAATAAAATTGACGTTTGTTGTTTGTCTTCTTTTTATAATTACTTTTTGACTTTATTCTTTCCAGGACAATTATGTTACATAAATAAAATTGAAGTAATAAACTTTTTGTAGTTTTCTTATCGACCAATAAAGTATTTTACATTTTTAAAAGAAATGTTACCCTTTTTTCTATAATACCCCAAAGGAATCCTGTAAAACGGATAAACAACTAGTACTGGATGCGAACGAACCCATAAAACAAGTCGGAGGAATATAATCCATAGACCAAACTTGCAGGTGACACGGGATGATTAGATACTACGTAGTTGGTGTGGGTTGTTACATCCTCCGCTGAATAGAAAATAATCGAGGCATGACTAATAAGGAGCAAGTTCAATGTTCCACCTTGAAAATCTAACATTTAGAAAAGAAAAATTTATTTCGCAGTTTTCATCGTCATAAATAAGAATTGTAAATTCCTGCAACTATAAGTTGTTTTTATTGTTGTCGTATTTGGAAAAAACAAAACAAATTTTTAGACGAACGTCGATAAACTTGAAATGTATCTATTATTCGCGTCTAACGTATCATTTAAATCTCTTAAGGTCAGCGTGACGTTATAAAGTAACATTGCAACAATTAGTTTTTAACCGCGTATACGTACACGAGAGTTCGAATTCATGGACACAGACGATTAACGTTCAGATAACTGCTTTTACAGTCATGTTTTATAAATTCAATCTAATTTTTAAGTAATAAAGGTCAGAAAGAGGTGTGAATGCTATTGTATTTTAACTTTTACGGTGGTGAAATGTCTGTGGTATTTTTACGGTAAAGACGAATTTACACAAAAATTTGCACAACTCAACATAATAATAATAAATTAGAAAAAAAAGACATTTATAAACAGGCGGATATAAATTGAACGGGAGTGACGGGTAATTTGTTATGGCAACCAAGAAAGGTTAACAAGGAAATTCAAATGTTGACTTTTTGATCTAAACAAGATGCAAATTGTATGTATCTCTCTATACGTGAAGTTTTTATATTGATATGTTTGTGATATAATAACAATGTATAATCGATGTATCTAGTATGATTTTAAATTAAAATAAAGGTAAATCGGAAATGCGGTCTACTTGTTCTTTTTTTGTTAAATTTTATTAGAGTGAAAGAAGTGGGCATTTTTCACATTCATGTTTCATCTCAAAAGTCGGATAGTAGGCCACATGTGGTATACATTGTAATTGTCGCAATATGCGTCAACCATATACATATATTTATTATTTTTAATAAAAACTTGGAATATGAATAATACAGGGTGTCCCTAAAAACAGTTTAATTTAAAATTTCTTACATTTTCAATATTTCAAGAACAAAATGAGATACCAAAATGAAATCTTCTACATTCTTGCTACTCTAAGGTGTCTATTGTTTTACAAAGCTTTGCGTTTGGTATCTGTATCAGATGCGGAGAATTGGGGGTGTACTAGCCCCCTAAGCTAAGAAGAAATTGTTACGCCACTGAAAAATTAAAAAGTTCTTTTATTTTCGGAATCAGAAATCTATTTGGAACAAAAAGTTATTCTTGCGTTTTTTCCGTTGAATGCATCGTTTCATGGTAAAATCGGATGTTTCAAAATCTCTCAAGTTCAAGGTCATACGTCATCTCAAAATCAGGATACAATTATTTGCATCTTGCTCCTTGACAGAAATTAAGCATTTTTGTTATATAACTTTTTTTCCCAAAGTGCGTCATTTTCGAGGCACGGGAAGTGTATTTCGAAAACGGTGCACTTTAGGGAAAGAAACTATAGGACAAGGTAGGATTCATTTCTGTCGAGGAATACGATGCAAGTAATTGCATTATAATTTCAAATCAAGAAATAAAGTAAGAAACTTCACGCGTCCCGCGTCGATCACAATAATCAAAATGATGCATGGACCTACCTTCATCACTCTAATAATATTTCTCTATTTGCTGTAACGTACTTAATCAACATTGTTCATTAAGTCTTCCATTTCTCAAATAAAGCTTCCATGACCAGCTATGTTAAATTCGACATTAAAATACAAAAAACCCCCACAACTTGTTGCTTTTTCAAATTAACGAGTTTTATATCAGCACAAAGGTTTAAAAATTTTATTTTCAAAATGAAGAATAATACGTAATTGTAGGTTAGCGGTCACAAAAAAACGCAATGCTTATATTTACTAATGTGAGTAAGGCTTGCATTATTCAAGTCTTAAGTCGATTTCCATAGACTGCAGTAGTATTAATTATTTTGATTTCTTTCTTTTCCACGCGTAAAGTTTGTTAAGGATACATTTCCTTTGTTGTTTTGTATTTCATAATAAAATCAAAAATTATAACAAATAATAACAGAAATTCCAAAGAAATAAGAACTAATCATTTATAAACTCACGTACGGAAGGTATTGTATGCTAATAGAGATTTGATTTAGGGCATAGGCAAGGCCTAGAATTCTCTATCTGACACGTTAAACTTTAAATATTGGCACACAAACGGAAATTTTAAAACGACTTCCTTATTGTTTAAATGACAAAATATTATTTATTATTAATTCTCAAAGAAATGTTCTTTGTACACTGGATCAAATTAGCTTTTCGATATCAGAGTTATTTCAGGTAAATTACTTGAGAAGCCGCCAGCCATCTTAGGAAATTACACACCATAAGACTTTATTAGACTTGCAACTAACTATACAGCCATAAAATAAGATAAATAAAGTCTGATTAAATTGGATGAAGATGGACAAAATAAACCTTAAAACTTATAAGAGTAGGTAGTTTACAAATAGAATCTTAATTTGGCAATTACAAGGTTAAAATTGTACAAATTTAGAAAAAGAAGCAAAAAAGGAATTTTAACAATAAAGCATAAAACAGAAATTTTCACGGTTAAACCATTAAAATTTAAGAAAAAAAATCATTAAAATCATAATAGTAATACCTTATTTAGATATATTGTGTCCATTAACTTTTTGTTCTTTCTTTTATTTCTGACATACTACCTACCTTAACCGTCACATTATTTTGCATGCTGACCTCACTTCTACCTGTCTTTTCTATATCAGCTAGCTTTGATCTTTACACCCAGTTACTTAGAAAGTAACACTGAACTTGGCACTACTATTAATGGAATAATAATAAGTTGACACTAAATTATATTATACATATTATATCTACCTTACGTAATCGATTTCGAGAAGGATAAAAGAGAACTTAAAATTAACTTATTTCAGAAAGTACAAAAGTGAGGAAACAATGCTTTTCTTTTCACAATTGATCATAAAATTTATATCGAATTTTAACTATTGTTAACATTTACGAATTTATTAATTTATTGTCAGAACTTAAAAAGGATATCATTACATTCAGTCCCGAATAAAAATCGCTTTGTTTAATAAACAATCACACCTTCAATTAGCAATTTAATGCGGGATTTCGATGTGTCGGTATTTAAATTATATTATTCTTTTTTTTTCTAAATCAATTAGGAAATCAGATTGGTTAAGCAACATCGAATTTGCATTCTATTTTGGTTATTCCAACAGAAACAATTAATATTGTGCATTCCAGATTCTGTTTTCTATTACTGAATCTTAAAGCTCTTTTCCGGATGTATTGTATGGGTAATACCTGACCGACCTGACAAAAGTGTTAAAAATAAAGCCTGAAACTAACTTTGGGAAAATTGGTTTGACGTAATAAAAAAAAAGTATAAAATGCATTATCAGCATTTTTTGTGGAGATATAACTTACTTACTTCCTCTTCTTCCATTTTATTCCATGGTGATGGGATTTTAAGCCATCATCGATCGGTTCTAGTTTTTTCTATCTCTCGCTAGTGTCTTTCCTTGTTCTATACTCTTCTCTCTTTTCCTGGCTGCCTCTTTGAGTGTTATTTATCTGGTAGTATATTCTGTTAGCCTTGTTTATTCTATTTATTATTTCCTCATCTACCTTGCCATTCGCACTGATTATATTTCCTAAATATTCAAGACTTTGTACGTTTTGCATCTGTTTTCCATCTTATTTGCCTATTTCTCTTTCTTTTGTTAATTTCATTACTTTGCTTTGCTTTTGTTCTATGTTTATTTCCACACCCTTTTGTTGTAGTTTATTCTATCAAACTGTTACTTTCCTTTGGAGTGGCCCTTCATTTGTTGCAATTAGTAATATGTTATCGGCGTATAGTAAGTCTTGAGTAAAAAAGGGGTTCAAGTTAAGGTGTCCCAAGCCTGTGTTCCACCATCTTAATGTTGCATATATCTTCTGTTGTTTGTTCGATTGTGATGATTTCCTTAAGTTTATTCCATCTTTCGTCCAGTATCCATTGTTGTTCGTTATTATGTTCCTTTTGTATTTCCTTTACCAGTCTTTCTGTGAGCTCTGAATTTCTTGTGCTTTGTTTGGTATTTCTAGTGATTTCAATTTTATTCTTTGATAATAATGTCTGCTTCTTTCTTTGTCCGGTTTTCTGATGTTTATATCCACCACCACCAGTCTATGTGCGGTGTTCAATTCTACTTCTTTGATCACTTTTATATCGTTTGCTGCGCATCTTGTACTGTTTGTGTATGTTAGAAAATCAATCATGCTTTTGTGTTCTAAGTCTTCTTGTTCATATGTTATTTTATGGATGTTTTCGTGATTAAATCAGGTATTTCCAATTAACATTGTGTATTTTTATTCATTTAATGCTTATTTTGTCCAGATTTTTTAATATTTGTGTAGTGAGAATCTTTGACACTGAATATCCCACAATCGAGCCCTGTACAAGCCGAAATTCCCCGGCTTGACCCAGCTGGGGACAAACGTGACACGGCCCGAAAAAACCCAGGTAACTTTTGATCGGTCTAACAGGTCGAGAGGCCCAAACAATGCGACAGAGAAGCCCGAAGCGGCAAGAAGTTCAAAAGGCACGACAGGAATGACCGCTTTAAACGCTCGAACGGCAGAACAAGCTCGAGAGGTGCAAACGGCCCGACAGGCCCTAGAGGTTCGATAAGCCTGAACGCTCTCATAAACCCAAGAGGCCCGAAGGGCCAAGAAGTTTAAAAGGCCCGATAAGTCAAAATGCCCTAAACGGTGCAACAAGCCCGAGGAGTTCAAACGGCTCAACAGACCCGAGAAGCCCGAAGGGCCAAAAAGTCTAAAAAATTCGAGAGACTCCAAAGGCTCGACAGATCAATACAATACAATACCAAACGACTCGGGAGGTCTGAACGACCCAAATGACCGGTCGTAGGCGTGAAAAGTTCGATAAATCTTTAAACTGAGGCCCGGCTCGACCCGATCGTGAGCTTCGACCCGGGTCGCGTAAGGGCCTCTATCCCACGGGTGCGTTTTATGCAATTTAGAGGAGACTAGGATTGGTCGATGAGTGGGCTCCTAGTAGTTTTTTATTAATCGTCGAAAATGAGGGGAGCAAGAGAAGGTCAAAGTTGGAAATTTTGCACTTTTTCAAAACGAAAAATCTAAATAACTTGAGAATAGGTGGAGCGATCTTGACCAAACTTGGAAGGTAAGTGAACCATAATGTTCTTCGACTATCCTATGCACGCGGAGCCAACGCGATGACACCTACCGGCAAAAATGGACAAACTTGATTGGAACTTTATGGGCAGGCGATGAGATTTGTTGTGTAAAGCTCCTAGAGAATCTTTTGCTGCAAGCAGTTTTAAATTTGAGACCATAGGGTGGGGGTTTTGTGAAGACATCGAAACGGCTTTTTAATACCCCGATTGAGTGTCTTTACCTGCATCTGAAACCGCTCGAACCGATTTCGTACTTCTTATGATTAGGCCGCTAGAACAAAGAAGGTCTCCTAGCTCAGAAATTGTAAAAGCTACGGGGGTCTGGTTTTCGCTAATCAACGCAGCTTCTAAAGCACCATGAAGGGATAGTAGACAAAGTCCGGTGAAACAGCAAGACATCCAAAAGCTCCCCAAAAAGCCGTTTGGGGAATCTGGAAATTTTGCAATCCAACATAATTAATCAACATAATATTCGAGATTGTGTTTTGCCTACTCGAACAAATACGATTCGCACTTTCTCTCATAGATGCCAAGATGCTAATCAGGACAACAAGCATAGGTGAGTATCAGCAGCGTTCCCCTGTTTTTGGGGTCGATTAGAAGAAAAAAAAAACGTAATCTGTCTTCTTTTGAATCTTTTTGGGGCAGTTGTAACACTTTGATGCCCGTGAGATGGAGAACAAGAAAGGCCCAATTCACCTTTTTTACTATAAGGTTATCTTCCAGGCCGAAAACGCAAAAAAAACTGAAAACGGTGCAAATACGACCGTGGAATAAAAACATCATTTGAGCTAAAGAGACGAATCTTTTGCAATAAATGTACTTTAGTGACCTATACCTGATTCTGTAAGCAAATTTCGAATCTTTCCAAAAACACTAAAAACCCAGTCCGTACAAGCTTCTACTATGGGTAAAGTTCTGAGTTTTTTGTTCTACATCGCCGTAATCGTCTCTTTATTGAAATTCTTGACTGTCCTCGAGTGTGCGACCTTCTCGGTCTGTTAGTCTCCTTAGGCAAATTAGTCAGTTAAGGGTAGCGCTCTGCTGTCAAATTCTACGCTGCCTACGGCTGACAACTGTTATTCTTTATCTGTCTTAACTTTTCCGCCTCCCTATTTTTTTTTAAGAGAAACTATGATCTATATCAGTTAGTGCCTTGCGCGGGCCCAATTGGAGATAAACTATACGCGGCTCGAAGAAAACCCGGTAACGTTTTGATCGACCAAAAAAGCCAGTTTGACAGGGCCGAGTGGCCCAAACGGCCCAACAGACCCGAAAAGCTTGAGAGCTCGAGTAGCCCGACCTGCAACACATCCTTTGAGCCGCGCCGCGCAAAGGCCCTAGCGTCCGTAGTCCGTACGAAAATAACGTGCGTTTGACTCAGTAAAAAAAAGTTCTCGGTATGGTGCAGTACGAAAATCCTCCTCTTCGGTTCAGTATGAAAATAATTATTGCCTAGATTAGTAGGAAAGTCCAAGTCAGTACGGAAAAGATCTCGATCTGGTGCAGTATGAAAATCGTTCACTCTGTGATAATATTTAGTAAACGTTAACATCTAATATTGAATAACTATGTCTTTCAATTAGTAGCACCAAGATTGAAGAATGACAGCAAACAGCAGATACCAATAATGATCATTATAAAAAACAACAAGCAAGGTTTGTTATTTCAGTTCCAAAAAATTAATTCTAAAAACAACCATTAAAATTGCCCACAAGCAAATTAGCAAAAACCAAACAAACAATTATAGAAGGAAATTATCTCCACAAGAGCATTTCACAATAAAAAAATATTTTGAAATATTAATTATGAATATAAAAGTAAAATATGTGAACAATTTTTTACTGCCTTCTAACCTAATTGAATACTGCTCTGCATGAGTAGTTCTTTTTTGAACGCTACTATCCGTTTTGTTATTGCTGTTATTATTAATGAGAAAAACGAGTTCTC
Source organism: Ignelater luminosus (assembly GCA_011009095.1). Classification (NCBI taxonomy): domain Eukaryota; kingdom Metazoa; phylum Arthropoda; class Insecta; order Coleoptera; family Elateridae; genus Ignelater; species Ignelater luminosus. The sequence continues at coordinate 22,285 of VTPC01001130.1, forward strand.
AATTAGTTCTCGTCTTGAAATCAGCAAAAGTGATTACGCCCACACAATTTTGCTCATAACTTTAAATATTATTAAGATCGTTTATAAATCTTAAAATATTAATGAAGACGACGAATTTTTTTTGTTTGAAAATGACAAAGGCCTTTTCGGTTAAACAAGGAGTCAAGAGTCAACATACAGACAAGTCAGTCAGTGGACAAAAGAAGAGAAGAAAAAACAAAATAGGGCCTTGTTATGATTCATTATTGTGAAATATGAATTTACATAAAATTTTTGACGAGCGCAAATATGGATTTCTCTTGTGATTATGAGTAAGCGCTGTAGTTTTTTAAACGTGCAAATTTGATTAATCTTCTTCTCGGTAGAGTTTTCAAAGATGATTCATGAGTTTCCTCAAGTCATTTCTAATTTGAATTTTAAAATTAATAAAAATTATTTAAATTCGCTCAATTAAGTAAATATTGAGAATCTTTTAAGAGTTGTAATACCGCAAAGTGTTCCTCGATAACTTGTTTATTCATAGCGGACTAGTTATGTATATGTATACACGACAAAAAGGTATATAACGAATTCAGTCAACTCTACATTTCAAGGACTCAACTGTATATATATGAGAACGTTATTTTAGTGTGTTTGCTGTTTTCGATTCGAATTGTCCAAGCGGGTCATTGAATCTTGACTTACAAAGGACACTTTTTCATGGCATCTGCGTCATTTTTACCTGATTAAATCATCGAAAATTAAAAAACCGAACGTGGGGGGGGAGAAAACAATGGGAAAATTAAAAATACTAATTGTGTTATTGGCGCACACGTGTATTGTGTGTGTACGTATGGTAAATGTAATGTTACAAAGCATGGTGTTTGATTTGCGTGCAACATAAATCGTGATAATATTGCTGGTAATGCGGAAGGAAGAACGTCGGGATTTTTAACGATTCGAAAGTTTAAGGTTATGCCTGTTATAAAAGAGTGTTCTTACTTACCGGTTTTTGTTATATGCAGATGCAACCTTTTCAATAAATTGCATCCAGCAGGTTAAATTATGCGGAGTATTTTATTTTCGTGTTTTATATCAGATAATAACTTTATTGGCTCTGTGGTAGGTGATCTTGAAACAATGATGCAGACACTTCTTACTAAATATTATAATTTTGAAGATAATTAGAAGTTACTGATATCAAATGTCTAGGCAAACAAGATTTTTTTTTATTTTGCACGTCTATCAAAATGAAACAATGAGAAAGGCTACGATTTCGAATAAAAATCAAAACTTCTTCTATTCATTTGTATAGTAGAGTTTCGACTGAAACATCTCGTAAAAGAACTAAAACAGAATTCTTATTATTTTAGCAATTCTTAGTTAACTGTAACTTTTGTAAGGATAAAACTAATTTAGAATACGATGATATTTCATAGACCTTGCACACTTTCAGAATCAACTTTCCGTCAGCTTCAGCTTCAATAGACGATTTATCCAATGATAGTTCCCAAACTTGCCGAAAGATGTAGCACTACTTATAAAACGCATGCACGCATTCTTCATTTTTAGCATTTAAATTAAAAGTTTGATACATTTTCGAATAAATTATCTTGAGAGCAGCCTAATACAGTTTTTTGTTAGTAACAAGATCTTTAAAAAGACAAACTTGAAAAATATAAACTGATTTTACTCAAGAATGGACGGACTTAGAAAAAAAATTACGAGAATGAAAAAAGTACTGCAAGAAATTAAATATTGAATTTCCCTAATAAAAACCATATCATAATTAGTAGAAAATAGAAGTTGCCTCCAAAAGAAAAAAAAATAGGGTTAGATATCGTAAAAGCAAACACCCTGTATATGGATTTTCTTCAAACTCACCGTGCAAATTACGCTAACAGAGAAGAAACTTCTTGGCAAATTTGAATATTCCGAAAAACTTGCATTTTTTTCACGAATTTTCATTTCAAAAAAACAGTGCTCCGGACAATCTATGTTTACAGAAAGTATTTTGCTTATAACGACCCCTATAGACTATAGAATTACCTCCTGAAATGTTGTAAAGTAAACATCTGTCAAGCAATGCCTATCGGGATGTATATAATAGTTGTAATTTTATTGTAGGAACTAATCAATCAACAAATGACAGCTTAAGGTGTATCCTTCGATATGCCAACAATCAGATTCTTTCAGACTAAGACTATAAGGCAAGAAAGACCGTGAATATATGACGTGTAAGGTTAGGAGGAGAATATATAAAAATGATACAAGAAATACAAAGAAGAACAATAAAAAGATTACTGGAATGTGATGAAAAGAAGAAAGAAATAACGTAATAACAGTGAACTTACAAAAAACATTTTTACACATTCATTTTCTAAATCGACTAAAAATGTTTATAAAAAGTTCTAAAATTATAAATAATTAGCTATAATAATTCTCGGGGAAAAAAGATAACAAGTCATATAACTGCGTCTGATTCGGAACATAATTTTTGTTCGCTACAATAACAACGCATGGGAAAATATTTTATAATTACACATTAAAACGTTAATGATTCCCATCCATTCGATGCAATAAATAAGCTAATCAAAAATATTATGCCAAACGCTTGGATAATTCTATTAAAAGTCAATTAATTTGCTGATTATATGGACAGGTAAACAACGAATTTATAATGTATACAACTATATTAATTTTTCAATTGTTTCAAGAATATTTATCTTCTTCGTCGTTATTCCCATGTTTATAAAATAAAGATGTAAATACGTAATATAAAAGAGATACAGTAATAAATTAATATTTTTTCTGAAATGATTGATAAGCAAATGTTAACTTGATGTTAATTTTCATAAACGTTAACATTTTTTTCTCTTTCATGTTAATCGATTAAAGTTCAGCCTTGACTTTTGCTGTCTTACAATAGGTTAGCTAAATTACCTTTTATACCATCTTTGTATATTATTATAACAGGATGACTATTAACATTTTTGCAATTCAATTTCTATTAATGTCTAGTAGCAGTAGCTTCGATTTTTTTTATTCATATTAATCTTTTAAACATCTTTATTCTATTATTTGTTAAATTTTTTTGTCATTTTTAGTATATGCAAGGATATTATAGTTCATCTTTCAGTGGCGCAACAATTTCTTTAACGTGGAAGGCTAGTCCACTCCCAATTCCACGCCTCTGGTAAGAATACTAAACGCAAAACTGCGTAAAATAGTAGACAAACATGTAGGAAATTTCATTTCGATATCCTTCTTGTGTTTTTGAAATACTGAGAAAATAAGAAATTTTAAATGAAACTTTGACACCCTGCACTCCCTAGTATTTGCACTAATTTCTAAACATCCTGTATATTGTCATTCTTTGCATTCGTCTGTCTAGTTTCAAAATGAACACTTTTTGAGTTCAAATAAATAAATGAAATCATTAGCTGATACATCAAAAAGACTTTAGCAGTCTCTAAGGCAGTTCACTTACATTTTAGCTAAGTTCACGCTTTTCAAGATACCTCACAAATTTTTATTTAGTTTTTTAAATGACAACTGTCCTCTACTGATTTTGGTACTATTAGAAAGTTAATTTTTTTTAGCTTATCGTTAGTTACAGTCTATTGTGGTTTCGACACTCATCACTTCAAAAGCAGTAGCCCCTGAAAAATCTATTTTTTAAAATAAAAACAGTTGAACAAAACAAGTTTTATTTCAAAATTCATAACAGTAAAAAGGAAGAAAATTAAAAATTTAAAAAATCGCGACAACAGAAATCTGGCGTCTTGACTGTTCTGTTTTGCTTGTTTTGTTTACACAAAGTGGGCGACATCTATTGAAAATTAAAAAACTCGTGCAACAGTGAAGAACAATGTTGCAATAACAGTGAATAACGTTGTCAGAAAGAGTCAAAAAATTATACAGTCGTGAGATCTGGAGATTTATCGTTAACTTTGACAAAGCTGCTTGAACTATTGTTCTCTACTAAATCATATTAAATCACAAAATTGAACGCCATCTGTTGGGTGATCCAAGAAAAATGTACTTTTGGAATCGCTATATTTAGAGTACTAGTTGACGGATTTTCACGATATTTGGATAAATGTTTGTTCAGTGGTTATCTAGAAATTTCTATAACCATCGCTAGCGATGGTAGCGTTCTCTGGTAGCAACATTGAGGGACTGGGAAGACGCTCTCTTTCGGGACCATCAGTCCATTTGCACATCAACACTTGATCAAATTCTGATCCGTCAGCAGAAATATATCTAGAGAACCGATGGAATGAGTTTCTTATGTTTCCAGATTTCGTCGCTAGAGCTCGCCGCAAAATGAGCAAAATTCAACTGTAATTCTTTTTTCTCGAAAAACGAGTAGCGTCTGCGGATTTATAAATAGATTACCATGCAAAAGTTTTTCGATGAAGAGCAAAACGATCATTCCCAAAAAATCTGGAAAAGTATCAAGCATTCGCTGATCGCCACAAGATTCGAGTATGTGCCAGGGAGCAGCCTGTAAACAAGATTGGGAGAAATAGAGCTCGCTTTTCTTTTGACTCAGCTTTGAATCACCTTACTTGACCACGATCGTGGTCTTTTTTGGCCCAAGGAAAGCTGAGGCACTTCCTAGTTATCATCCTATTGCAGGTGTGGACATAACAGGATCATTTCATAGAAAAGGTAAGTCTGCATATTAGAAAGCTTTTGGAAAGACCGACACGTTAAAATATTACAAGATCTAAGCAATTTTGGAATGTTCGTAGGGATGGCAAACCTGGGATTGGTGAGAATAAAATTCCAGAATTTCAAGATTTCCAGGAACTAATCTTTTGTTTCCACTACAATAACAAATTTTTATTCTGAGTCTTCGAACTTAGTATGGCATTCTAAGAGGCCTGCATCGTCGAGTTTTCTAATTGGGTCTTTATGCAGCCTGGATCGAAGCTAGGGTTCCGACCTGTCGAGTCGTTGGAGCCTCTTTGGTCTTTGGGGCCTGTCGGCCCATACGGATCTGTCGGGTCGTTCGGGTGTCTCGGGCTTGTCGAACCGTTTAAAAAGTTACCGGGTTTGTCCACTGGAGATTTCGGTTCGTGCAGGGCTCTGTGGTATTGTCGTCGCTTTTTAATAACACAGAAGAAGAAAATAGCATGTTAACAAAGGCAAAAATTTACTTTTTAATTTATTTTGCAATCTTTTAATAAAGAACGCACGATGTTTCTAGCTAAGGTGCTCTTGCCAGAAAGGATGCTGTCGACCTCGAAGAAAATGTCTTCGAAATAATATAGCTTGCTCGAAGATATGTCTTTTTGGCAGTTTAGAAGGAAATTGCGAGAATATCTGATATTAAAGAATATAACTGTTAATTTAAAATGTGTAGTCTGGGCAAGTAAATGCGGGGCAATCTTGACTAGTAATGGCTAGGCTCTAACAAAATTACTTTCTTTTACGCCAGTAAGCTACATATCTTAATCCCTTAATAAATAAATAATAAAGTATCTACCTAGCCTATTTAACTTGAAAAATATTTTTTGTCACATTGTATTTTGGCAGTAAAATCACATGATTGACTAAATAGCATAGCCGAACAAAATATTTTTGATTTATACAATCGTAAACCACTTTGAATTTTTTAAGGTTAGTAAGAACTTCTACTTGCTAAATCAATTAGTTTAAGTTATTAATTTATGGCATTATTGTTAAACTGACACTTATTGTTTGTTCAGGTAAATAATGCTCTTTATTAGGTTAAATAGAGTCGCAAAATATAAAAATGAACAGACAAACTAAGAGATAGATTTACAGAGAGAATTTTAAAACCTGTGTGGTGCCCCGCATTTGTTTGCCGAGACTGTATCTGTAGTAAGTTCATACATTATCTCAAAAACAAGATGCAATTATTCGCAATGCATTCCTCCACAGAAATCAAGCCTACTTTGCCATATAACATTTTTTCCCTAAAACGTGTCGTTTTTGAGATACAGGGTGTCAAAGTTTTATTAAAAACCACTAATGTCTCGAAAACGGTGCATTTTAAAGAAAAAAGTTATATAACCAAAGATGCTTAATTTTTGACGAGGAACACGATGCAAATAGTTGTATCCTGTTTTCAAGATGAAGTATAACCTTGAACTTGAGAAATCTTGAAAAATCCGATTTTACCAGGTAAGGAGGCATTTTACAGAAAAGATGTAAGAGTAACTTTTTGTACCAAATTTTTTAATCCTTCAGTGGCGTAACATTTTTTTTCAATCCCTAATTCTCCGACTCTGACAGGGATATCAAACGCAATACTACGTGAAGTAGTAGACACCTTAGAGTAAGAGCGCATGTAGAAAATCTCATCCCGGTATCTCACCCTTTGTTCTTGAAATTGGAAAAACAGGAAATTTTAAATTAAATATTGACACCCCCGTAGAGTCTAAAAAATAAGCTTTTCAGTAACGCCAAAATAAAAGATAGTTTAGATATGAAAAATAAAATTTTGCTTTGTATCTTGAAAAGTGCGAATTTATTTCAGTTCACAGTTACTCAAAATTCAACCGGATACTTTGCAAACTCTTATAATTGAAACATTGTCAACACCATTAAAAGGAATGCATATTATTTGAACTCTATTGTACTTATTCAATAATTTACTGTTTTATAACGTAACCTGAATTTTTTAATGGTTAATGCATGGTACACACGAATGTGCATTGTTTAATACCTTCCACAGACCTAAATACCTGAATTATGCAGATTTTATGCCTATAATAAGGCAGCAACAATAAATTGATTTGTCGCTATTGAAATTCAATGAGTAGTACTCGAACAGTCTCGAAAGGCAGGCAAACAAGCAAAAGTAAACTTTGAAACTTTCTTCTTATGTACATGCAAATGGGATTACCTAATTTGGACAAAAAGCATTTACAAAATTTAAAAATTTTTCTATTTATTATGCATACTTGTTTTTAGTAGTTTCGATAATTGGAATTTTAATGGATGTAAACATCTTGTGGGAAGACAAACCCATGCATTAATTTGTTGAAGGTTTAAAATATTAACGCTTTCCACTTTGATTGCTTGGATTGTAATTAACATTGCAATGTTCTCCTCGTGATTAAGACACGTAATAGATTACCTTAACACGTGTCGCAGCTATTTCTATTATTGTATTGTTTTGTATTTTTAATTAATAAAATAAGAGTGAGGTACATTTAGTTGTGTAATTACTGTGTAAATGTGGTCATTTTGAATATAACGGACTTTGACACTGCAAACAGAACACCTTTAACAACTTCGATAAACATTCATTGATTTGTGCAGGGGCGGATTGGAATTTCAAGTGACCGTGGAGAGCCTTATAGGCGGCCCCCAGCGCTTTATATTTTAACATGAATAAAACATGGAAACACATAAAGGTTACAATATTATTTTTATTTTAAAAATAATTTTCTCCACCTTGATTGTTAGAATTTTAAGGGAACGATATGTTTTTGCAATACTAATTGAATTTCATTAGTAATAGTACACCTTATAAATCAAGCTGATCCCATTTTAGCTTCAACACTAGAGTTATACGACCCTGAAGAACTTGACGAGATTTAAAACAAAAAAAATTTTAAAAGTGAAAAGTTGACTTGATTTTGCCTTTTTGATATTGAGTTGATAAATTAGAGATATTTATGATTTATTGGGAATGTAATGTAGTAGACAGCATGAAATATTCATAACTACCATTGTTCGTTTTATTTATGAATTTATAACCTAATCTGGAAATTATTAAGTTCAAAACACAATCAGTTTTATGGGAATTATTTATTAGATTCCGATACTTTCCAGTTTTTGTGTTGTTTTGCTGCAATCAGAGATTCTCTGAAATCAACTTCGTTAAACACGGAGAGAATTGTTAAGTAGTTTTGCTAGTTAGTGTTTAATTTGTAAGAAAGAAAAAAAATAGAAAAAAAATGTTAAATCATTTTTAATAGTTTTTCCACAAAAAAAGGTAACAAACACTATTCGGCTGTCAAGTTTTTAACATTGAATGACAGATAGCGCCCACATTTTCAAGTGAGATATTAGAAGAACTTGTAATTAAAGTTCAATGTCAAATAAAATTTGCATCAAGTTTTCTTGCTGGGGATGTTGAACCGAAGAATAGTTGAAGGTTAATTTTATTTCTCACATATATAGTGTGTTTATTTGTAAACATAAAAAAAATCTACAGGGAGTCTATTAAATGATTTTATATCTTTTCGATTTGCAGTCTAGATTATTATTGTTATTCTCATATTAAGACAGTATTTTTCTAGGTTTGATTTGTATTAAATAGACTAACGGAACAGGCAAAAAATTATAAATTTCCATGACGTCATTAATTATTGTATCCTGAATTGTAAAAGACAGGTGTAATTATTAGAACGTTTACTTCACAACACGTTAGGCAATTAGCAATTCTGCCAAATCTAACCCTGTAATCAGTAATATAATAATGTTATAATTTACAAATTTTTGGAAAGGTGTAAGTTCAAAATGATATATATATATACATCAACTGGAATGATGTGCAAACCTTGCAGATATTGAACTCGAGACTTCTATTTTATTTTTTAAAGTTATGTAAGGAAATTCATTTCAAAATTAATGTTTGTAGAAAATGATGATCAAGCATTGCTCAGCAAATATAATCCGGATGGAGATGTGGCATGGTTTAATACAGCAGTGAGGTTTTTTTAAGGCAATACTAATCAAATACTCCCTGCATGAAATCTAAAAAACTTTAGTCGTTCAAAGTTTTACAGTTGTATTTATAAAGGCCATTTTAATCGAGTTAGTGGAGGAAAGATAATAAGTGTGTGTCTATTTTACTAAAATTATTACAACTGTGGGATATTTACATTTTCAAATAATGTTATAAATAATAGTAATTACAGTTTGTACAGAGTGTACCAGGAACTTAGTTACAAAGAGTTACTAAATGGTTTTAGGTTATGTAGCCATTTGACAACTAATTTCAGCAAGTTGTGCATTTATGATTTAATAGGAAATAAATAATGACCTTTAAATGAAATAAAAACTTTAACTATAGTATTGAGAAGAGAGTGGAATTAAAAACTTATAAAACTACTTATAATTTTAAATAAATGACATTTACATGAAAAAAATTAAATTTCCTAATAATAATAAGAATTGATGCATGTAGTACCAACCAACTATCAACTTGACAGTTGCTTCCTAAAGTGAACAAACTTTTAGGTTATTTTCTCTGAGTACTCTTAATTCCTAATCTTTGATGGTATTAGGGACTAATTTTGTTACACAAATATTTAAAGGGGATTTTATGGTGTACAATCAACAAGAAAACAGTTAAAATGTGTATGAAACTGTAAATGTATTGTTTGTTTATTTATTATCTTTATTATTATTATTATTACTGTGTTTAATTTTCAGTAAGTATCGACAAGAACTGTAAGTTGTGTTATAATAAACCAGCAGCTACCCATGAAATTTGGAAGTGGAGTGTTCACAATGATAAGGATGCATTGCATAAAATTATATCTGAAATTGAATAACACTAGTGGTTTTAGCATGTGGGAATAAGAAATTCACCCTTTTATCAGGGATTTATTTTATCTACATTTATGATACACATCAAAAGATTGGCTGTTAATAATTTACAATAATAAATAATAAACTATAATCGTGTTGCTGTAATAATTTTTATAACTACTAGTTCTAAATGTGTTTAAAATAAATAATTTTACAATTAAATATACATACCTACCTACTATATAAAATCTTTGATGGCCAGTTCAGCTTTTTAATAACAAGTTGTAAGAACAAGTTTTTTTTACATAATTTAAGAATAAAAAGTACTACCTACTGTAGTTGCAACTAGAAAATGAAACGCTAAGGTAAGTATATAAACTTCTATTTAATATTAATAACAATTTTAATATGTGGTTGGAAAACTTTCTTTATTTTAAAATGTTAGTTTATCGAAAACATTCCAGAATGACAGTATAGAAATAATGAGTTAATTGGGGGTCTTCCGATATTTACTAAATAAATCCCCAATAAGATAAGTAAGTGCCTCATAATTTCTTCTTATAAAAGAATTTTCCATATGTATAATAATTTCATATCCATAACTCATTCATTCACTTGCTAAAGCCACTACTGTTATTCAATTTTGAATGTAATTTTATGCAATGCATCCTTATCATTATGAACATCACTTTCAAATTTCATGGATAGCTGCTCGTTTATTATAACATCTAAGCAGAACCGACTAATCAACACAGACTGAAAATTGTAAAAAGATCTTTGAATCAATAAGTCAATAAAATTGGACAATTTTTATGTAACTGTAATTCTTGTCGATACTTAATGAAAATTAAACACAGTAATAAATAACACATTTACAATTTGCTACACGCCTTAACTGTTTTCTTGTTATAGATTATACTCCATAAAATACCATTTTGAAGTATTTGTATAACAGACTTAATCCTAATACCATCAAAGATTAGGAATTAGAAGTGTTCAGTGAAAATAACCCAAAAGTATCATTAACAGATCTCTGCGGTTTGGAGTTGATTTCAATTTAAAAAACTGTAATTACCACTTATAGAATTATTTGAAAATGTAAATATCCTAATAGTTGTAATAGTTTTAGTAAAATAAACACAATTTTTGTACTTATTCCTTGGTATTTAAATGTCAATAAACGTCAAAATCGAGTGGAAATAAAACTAGATGTAAACAATAACCGATCGTTCTATACACCGCTCGCTTCAAGTATGACTTTCTCTTTCTTACGCTAGGCAAGCTCAATGACGAGTGTTGATACTAATTCGTAGAATATTCAAAGAGCTCATGGATTCAAGTAAATGTTCGTTACTGTTTAGTATAGGGACGTCGGAAATTATTGCAACTACATACAGGGACGGTTAAATGGCGAAATAATTAAAATTTTTTTGAGTTCAAACGCATCTAGCTCTATTAGTATTAGTTTTACAGACAAAGTGCATAAGCAAAAATCGTAAGTTCTTTATGAGATGAGGTAAGAAACTTGTGTTTGTTTAAATGTTGGCTATGGCCTCATTGGACCTTAACGGCAATATAAGCTGGATGCGTTTAAAGAAATTATAAAAATTCAATTTTTTCAAAACAACAATTAGTTCATGAAGTTTTTCTGTCAAGACAAAAACTGCATTGTATTGAACTCGTAAAACCGCGTCTTTTGCTACTCTTTAACAGCCTCTGCAGCTGCAATAGTTTCTGAGATCTCTATACTAAATATCCAGATTGATTTATTGTATCAATTTCTAACCAAAACCAGCTCGAAATCCAATGTATTTAATCACTAGATCAAACAAAAGTAAGAACGTTAAAACAAAGCTTGGCTTTTAATTAGTTGTAGTTTCAAATCAGTTTTTCAAAAAACAAGATAGATTGAGATTGTCTTGATGACTATGATTATGTTATTTCAAAGTAAATAATCCCAAGGACTACATGCCAAACTTAATGCCATAGATCCTAAAAGATGCATAATTATTTAGAACGGGAAGGCGGGCTAATGGACAGAGAAATAATGTAATACATATTAAAGGAAATTAAGAAATTCCCCAAAGTTAGCCTGAGGTGAAAACTATTTAAAAATAAAATTTAAAAAAAATTGATTATGTAACAAAGTGTTAGAACATAATTAGTTTTCACTCTCGGGCTTTTTCTTGTTAGAAAATTAAATATAAAAAATGGAAAATGACTGTTTCGTCAAATTCGGCCTATGTGAAGTGTTTCAAAAAGAGAATTCTACTAAACGTTGGGAAGTAAATAAAATTCAACAATCTAATAAAGTAAAAGAAATAAATTCGATAGTCATAGAAAATTTAAAAATTCAAATTGAGAAAAAGTTTCTCAAGATTCTAATTACGCTGTTTGTGACAAAAAATTAATTCTGTAGCAGATAAAAATAATCTTTCATACCCAGCTGAAGTGTGGATAGTGGGCCTTTTATTGGAGCACAGACATCTTCCTTATAAAACTCGAACTGAGAAACTGTTCGGAGACAATTTATAGTCGCAAACTTGAAACTGAAGATACCTAAAGGTAAAAGGCCTAAAACAACAGAAAAGGCTTAAATAACTTAGACGTTTTCCCATGAAAATAGAACGAGTTTACCTTTATGTATAAATTGGGCAAGATAAATTCGGTTCATACATGTTCTTTTAACTAATTTTCTGTAATATTACTAAAATTAGTAAAATAACAACTTACTAGAAGTGTGTCACACAAGAATTATACTAAAGTACTAACAGCTTGCCCAGTATAAAACACAAGATTCTAAGTGACATTCTTATCAATTTATGATACGGAAACTTGCATTCTTGCAAACTTCAAACACCATCTAATGTAAACAAATAAAATTATAAATCCCAACATATAGGAATTCTATTTGAAAAAGTGCCAATAGATCGTTTTTAAAATAAATAAATAAATAAAAAAAGAGTTTTTTTTTAATATGATAGATAGAAGATACAGGGTGCCCTAAATTCAATTAAATGAGTATCTTTGTTACTAATGAAGCTATAAAAAACTTATAGCACATTGTTAATCTGACTTTTCAAGACAAATCCTCTCGTGAAAACAACGTAGTCTTTTTACCATTAAGTTTCAATTAATGTCTTTCCGAAATTTCAAATACATCACTTAATAAAAATCACAACTGTATAACTCAAAACCATTTGCATGAAAGTGTTACGAGCATTAAAGAATAGAATTTAGAAAATTTGAAATATAGATAGTAAACAGTAGTGGTCCCAATATTGATCGTTGAGGTTCACCTTTGTTAAATGAAAGAAAAGCTGGACGTAACATTATTTAGAGAAACTGCTTGAAAGCGATCAAGAAGATAATTAGATAAAAGGATGACTGCGTTATCCGATAGTCCTATTAAAATGCAAAAATGGAATTAAAATCTTATAATTGATAGTATCAAAGGCCTTCGAAAGTCAAGTAACATTACAAGCGTAATTTTTCCATCATCAATAGTTATATTATTATCACTGAAAACAAGAACTGACCAAATGAACAGATTTTATTTAAGATTTTCACCATAAACAGAAAGAAAAATCAAAACCTAGACGGCGCAATATTTGGTTAAAGAACGATCAAGTTTCCTTCAAATAGAATACAATGTTTTATTTCGGTTTAAATTTTCGGTAAGGTATCAAACTATGCATTATATAACTAAATTGAAGCAATGAGGTCCAAAGATACCACAAACCGAAGCCTCGGCTACATAAACAACAGCAACAACCGGTTAGAAAGTCACGATAGGACCGAAAAGCTTGACCAACCTGACGAACTCGATAGGTTTGAGAGGCCCGACGACCCGACAGGGTCAAAAAACGCGACAGCATCGAGAAGCTCCACCGACCTGGATAGATTTAAAAGGCCCGACAATCCCGACTGGCCCGACAGGGCTGATTGATCCGACATAGGTTCTGAGTGTCCGATAAATTTCTAAACTGAGGCCCGGCTGACCCGAACCCGATCTTCGAGCAGACCGCGCAGACCCAGCCAAAAAACTCGCCAATTGAAGGAATGAGGTTCAAGGGTACCACGACTCGAAGCCTCAGCCACAAAAACAACAGCAACAACCGTTTAGAAAGTAACGGTAAGATCGAAAAGTTGGACCATCCTAACGAGCTCAACAGGTTTGAGACGCCCGACAATCCCGACAGGGCTGAAAAACCCGGCAGTATCGAGAAGTTCAACCAATCTGACGAGCTCGACAGGTTTGAGAGGTTCGACAATCCTGACGAACCCGACAGGGCCGAATAAAGCGATAAGAGACCCGCCAAAAAGCCCAAATAAAAAAAAAGAAAAGCGTGACAGGCCCGACGTAGACCCGAAAAGTTCGATAAATTTTTACACTGGGACTCGACCGAACTAGAACTCGACCAAGGCCCGATTAAAAAAACCGGCTCGTGCAGTCCTCTAATCGTAACTATAAGAGTAAAACACAATTGTCGAGACCTCTATTGAAAACTTAAAAAACTAGTTTACTGTTGTCATAACAATAGTCAAAAACCATAATAAATGTTATAAATCTTTAGATTTTTCGTTCTTCCGCCATTTTGACGAAATGTAGCGCCATCTCTTGATTAATAATCTTCCTCTATATCAACAACTTATACAAGGTTTCCACAGGGAAGTGAGATGTAGCAAGAATACATGTAAAAAAAGGTTTTCGGTAAATATTCAAGTATTACATGATAATGCAGGGGTAACACTGAACAATTTGACGTATCAAATTATAAGCGAGGAAGCATATTTCCGCCAGTAAATAAGATTTTATTGGTGTGGTTGCCAAGATCCATTTTATCCAAGCGGCTGAGGTCTCCTGCTATCACCTAAAAAAAGAAGTTTTTCTTAATCATTAGAAAGCAAAATTAGATTTTTGGAATGATGTGATTGTGAAAATTGCCATTCTATTCGTTTTCCAGTAGTTCCATTTAAGCATATTCGAAACCGCTAAACATCGAAAAACTCTTTCCTATGACTTTTTACTCTGTTGCTAGGTATAATCAAATTACGGGTGATCGTTGAAATCGGAAGAAAAAACAAATTGCAAGCTATAACTTTGTGTTGCTTTAGAAGATTGAAGTTTAATATCACAACTTGAATGATTTAGATGAAACTTAATAAAATTGTTCTTGTTGTTGCAACTTACAGAAATACAACTGATCATTCCTGATTTAATAAATATTTGTATAGAAAAAAACCTCAAGATGTCTGACCACTTTAAAAACACCTCTGAACATGAGCCAAGATTCAGAAAATGAAAAAACGTCAAAAATTCATTTAAATTATAAAAAAATTTAATGCTGTAGCAAAGCAGAAAAAAGTGTTGAATGCATTTTAAAAAAAGTTTCTCAGCCAGTTTTATGGGCAGGCAGACCATAGAAATTAAAGATGATTGATGGATCAGATAAACTAATCACGAACTCTTTATATTATGCTGATTCAGATACAAGAATGCATTTGCCGCCGAAATTCTTACTTGACTTGATTGATTTGTTTTTTATCATTTCATTTATGAGGTAATTTATAACATTTATGTACTTTCTAAATACAATATTGTATTTTCAATCATTGTCATTTCCATGTAATTTTTTCTTAATTCTTCGTTTCGCTAATGAACATTGGTTATCATTGAACATAAAGACAATTGACAATAACTGAGAGTCACTTTTTTTCACTTCATTTTTTTCGGTATCGACTTCTTCAATATTTTAAAAGTTTTCTGAACAATGAATATTGAGTGGTCCTCGTACATCAACCTACAAGGTTATTTAAACTTTTTTTGCTTTTATGTATATTTGAATTATTAAAATGTCCTGTTATTAATTACTTGGTTTAAAGTTTGGGCGACATCATGTAGGATATATTTTGTATAATATTCGTGTACCCACACCTCGAATACGTACATCCAGGTGTTTATACGAACCGTTGTTTATTCAAACGCTTTACTGTTAATTAAGACGGTTATACTGGACGACTTCTTTTTAAAAAAAAGAATGAATAAATAATCAGTTTAATATTCGAGGTTATAAGTTCTTATTATATAATTTTTTTTCAGATTCATTATTAGTTCAACGTAAAGATCACGTTTAAAAACCTGCTCGACTAAAAGAGCAAAATCTCACATAATGAAATATTATTGATTATCTCATACGTCATAAATGAATTTTAAAAGGAAAAACCAACATCTCACAGAAATGTAGTAGGAAGATAAATTTGTTCATATATTAAGTTGACAACATTTAAAACAATCAAGTTGGTAATTGTACGCCTGCATTCCATTACAGGCAGGTTTTGTTTCGTTACATCTAGAATACATAAATCACTTGCAGTTCTGTATTAGCAAAACAGTTGACGTTCGTTGAAATTATCGTTATTCATATCTCTATTTAAAGATAAATTAATTCTTCTTTTCTTTTACAATTTCAACAAAAACTTGTAAATGTATTTCTATTGCCATTTAAGCTTATGAATATAAGCTATAACAAGGAACTGGACTGCATTAACATTCTTTTAGCAGCGCATTTATAGAAAACGATTATGATAAATCTATTTTTGGAAGTTTTACATCTAATTATAAGGAAAAAGGATACTCAGAAATTGTTTTGTTTTGCAAATCTGGCAAACGAATCTACGTCTCTTTATAGTATTCGTAAATCTACAATTCCATTACCAAATATATTGAGAATTAGAATTTTAAAAATCGTTCAGATTCGTCGTCGTAAAATAATTTAAAATTCAAAAATGATGTTATTAAACTTTTGAATTCGACGTGTTTTGTATAGTTGAAAGGCCTATATAAATACGGAGGGCGTAACTTGAAGCACGTGTCAGAAATTTAAATTGTAAAAAAATATAAACATACAAACAGGTCATACCGCATGCACTATCATTTTCGGTTTTTAAATTCCTTGCTGAAAAGAGAGGGTTAATATAAAGATCTTATTGCAGTTTACTAATTATATAGGGTGTTCCTGGTTAGATTTACTATCTTGAACCGACAGATGGTGGTTTTGAATGAGAGGGATGCACAATTGACGCAAACGGAACGGTAACATGAAAAAAGTGAACCCAAAGAAAATAATTGGCATAAGTAAATCCAAATAAGTTGGTATGTTTGACCTAATTGAAACATTCCACTCGATTAATGAAATTCTAGTTATTTGCAATTGGTGTGAAAGCTCTTGCTCGAAACTGCTCTCTGTATTTGGTTAACCAACATAAAAGCTCTTCAAAAGTAGAAAAAGCCAGATATATCTGTTGGTTTCATTTGAAGCACTTTACTTGAAAAAGTAAGATCAAAGATTTAAAAAAAGTGGTAATCACTGATTGAATCTGCGATGCTTCTGATATTTCAAGAAGTGCATCGTAGAATTCACCTACTTGATATCTTACTGTTTTGACACTTCACGGTTTACAAAGAACTGCCAGTCTCTTCGTTGAAGCTGCGAATAGCACATCAAGTTTTTGAAGTGTACCAAAAAAGGTTAATGCATCAGGGAAGTTTTGGACTATATTTCCCAAGATTAAATTATAATTATGGCAAGCACAACAGGTTCTTCAGGCAAAATACCGTCGTGAGAGGCCCGAATGACCCGACAGGGCCGAAAAGCCTAACAGCTCCCAGACTTTTAAACGATCTAATGGGCCCAAAGAATCCAACGGGGCCGAGAAGTCCGACAGGTCTAGGAGAAGACCGAATGAAAAACTAACAGGTCCCAGACCTCTAAACGATCCGATAGGCCCTAACAACTCCACAGGGCCAGGAAATTAGACAGGCCATAGAGGTCCCATAAGACCAAACGACCAGACAAGTCCGGGAGGTCCGAACGGCCCGAGATCTCTAAACACCTCGAGAAGCCCGAACGACTCGACAGGACCGGAAAGCCTAACAGGTTCCAGACCTCTAAACGATCTGATATGCTCAAACGACCCGACAGGGCCGGGAAGCCCGACAAACCCTAGAGGTTCCATAAGACCAAACGATCCGACAGGCCCGGGCTATCTTTTAAAAACTGAGGTCCAACCAGAATTATACCTGAGGCAAAGACCAGACCAAGAAACAAGGCCCGTGCAGGGTTCTACGATATATTACGAAACTTTTCCTCTTGGGTTCAGTATAAAAATAATACCCGACTCAGTCCTTACGAGAATAACGCTCTGACTCAATAAAAAAAAGGTCTCAGTCTGGTGTAGTATGAAATCCACCTCTTCAGTCCAGTATAAAAATAATGCTTGTCCGAGTGAGTTCGATAATAACGTCTGTCCAAGTCAGGACAATTCTCCAGTGCGGTTCGGTGCGAAAATAGCCTGTCCGACTTAGTGTGAAAAAGTCGGGTCCGCTTCGGGGCAGACCGGAAAAGCGCGACATGCCCGAACGGCCGGACAGGAGTGAACCCGACGTAACCCCGTAAATCCCGATGGATTCTAAAACCCAAAATTCATACTCAAGCTTCGGGTCGGTCCGACTAAAAAAACCCGGCCCGTGCAGGCCTCCAATATCCGGAGTGCAGTCGAGAATTACAGTAAAATATTTAACAGATTTTATTCCATGATGTTTAGAATCTCGTTTTGTGTATTTTTACTAAAATAATGTAGTTTTGCGTTTGATATCTCTACCAGAACCGGAAAGAAAAAGTTACTCTTGCGTTTTTCTCCGTTAAATGCGTTATTTTTCTAGCACAATCGGATTTTCTAAAATCTTTCAAGTTCAAGGTTATACGTCATTTCAAATTCATTCAGGATGCAATTATTCGCATGGCATTTTTTGACAGAAACTAAGCATTTTTCTGACATTAACTTTTTATCATCAAGTGCGAGATACAGGGTGTCAAAATTTCTTGTTTTTAGTTAAATTTTGACACTCTGCACATCGAAAACCGTGCGTTTAAAAGGAAGAAGTTATATGACACAAAATACCTAATTTTGGTCGAAGAATCTTTTATCATCTGACTTTTTTCCTAAAGCGCACCGTTTTCGATGTACAGGGTGTGAAAGTTTGTTAAACAAGATATCTCGAATAGGGTGCACTTCAGAAATAAAAGTTATATGACCAAAAAGGCTTCATCTCTATCGAGGAATGAGCCTGCCAAATATTTGTAGTCATTCTCAAAACACCCTGTATACACCTGTACAAGTCACCACCTTCTATAGAGAAAATATAAAGTTATAATCAGCATGTTAGAGTATTTTTTAGGCTGGTTGTAAACAATGAAAAACGATACAGTTTTATACATAAAAATAAATCTGTTCTATAGTGTTCTAGCCTTGTAAACTATGCATGGAACGTGGGTATCAGTTTTAATATTTTTTTTTAATTAATATTTGTTTTTACAGTTAACCATAAACGTGTATTTCTGTTAAGATTAAAACAATATACAGATATGGAGAATTATCAATTAAAGCTTGCACATCGTGCAATTACAACCTTATCGTATTTATCGTTCTGATAAAACAAACATTATAAAACAATATGCAATTCACTCTTGTGTATATAATTTCATGCATTCAGATAATAATTATCAACAACGTTATATTCAACAACAGAATAGCGATATCCACTTTTTTATCTGAAAACCGTTGTGCACTTTCCATTATTTTAATCAAATCATCCTCATTTCATCTGGCACATGCATGCATAACGTACACCACAATAAGGTACTTTACAATTATAGAATCAAAATATGAAGGTTTGTAGGTCATTTCACTTTGTATGTATAAATAATATGATGAATTTTAAACGCAATCAATCATTGGCAAGTAACATAACCGATTGCAAAATTGAATTTAATATATAAAAATAACGTTCGATTGTTTCCTTGTACGTGCGATTGAAAAGTATTTAACCTTCAACAATATACATAAATAAATGCAGATTAATGAATGTTCTTATAATATTCACTTAATACTAAGATTTTATAGAATGTATTAATTAATAATTATGCGTGTAAGGACACTTTCTTTTACAAAAATGTCACCATAAAGAAAAAGTAAGAAGGGATCGCCACATTTTTAAAATATCTTATAGTAATAACTCAAAAACATTTTTTCAAAATGACATTTTTAAATTCTTGGTCTGAAAATCATAAATTTGCACACTTCAAATTACTTTATGACAAGTCAAAATGAGTTTTTGTCTTGTAATCCCATAGGCGGCAGACAGGTATATACAAATTTTAAACCGCAAGTTAATCTTCACCTTCAATGTAGTATACCAAACTGCACACTTTAACTAAAATGCATGCAGTCGCCTCCGGTTCGTGTTTTTAAAGCAGGCAGTCGTCTCATTACATACGATAGTTATTCTTCAACAGATGGCTTACATGCAACAATTAATTGTAATCAACTAGTCAATCATACATAAAATTGTTTTACTCAAGGTAGTAATTTTTCATTTTAATATGTGTACACCCATTTCCGTATTGGTTGATAAATGTTGGAAAAATGCCGACATTCGACATTTATATCAATACAATAATTTGAGATATTTCTTGTAATTTTAATCCTTTTATTGATTGGAGGAATTTTTAAACGAACTTGAGACAATAAATTGATTTATATTAACGTAGAGTTGTAATTTTTAATTTTATTATTGATATTGAAATTTTAAATAATGAAACACGATCCTATTACTAAGCTTTTCTTAGTAAATACTAATCATACCAGGGCAAGTTATTATAGTTGTCAACCTCAATTTATTTAAATACGAGTAGATCCCCACCCAAGGTTGCGCTCATAATTAGCTATATCGACTAAATTGATGTTCTGTTCTTTTGTGCAACTTAGCATGACTTCTTCGAAGCCGAAACGACAAAACCGGCAAGATAAAAAGGCTGTTTACACTAAAACTAAAATAGTTAAGTAAAAGAGAAAGCAAAATCACGTTATATCGGACCAAATCATGATTTACAAATTTATAGTTTTATTAGTAATAAAAGGAAAAAACAGCAAAAACGATAAAAATAAATAAAAATCTGAAATGAAAGTAGATAGAATGTTACAGAGTACTCAGTACTCGTATTATCAAAATATTTCCGCCACGTTGGGGGCCAAACATAGCAACAAATAACAATATTATTGACCAGATTAAATAACATTTGATTTTCTTGTTTGAAGAAGTTTCACCAAAAGATTTTACACTTTGCCTTGCCTTTTGCAGATGGATTCTTCAAATACAAAATTAAATCCTCAACTTTTTGTCAATAATTCGTACAAAATCGTAAGAATCTCTTCGCTACGATTTCGCCTCACTTCACTGGCTTTCGACTTTATATTATAATCTAATCTCTTTTGTAAAGAAATTGAAGTTGTCAAATTATATTAAAATCTTAACTTATCCCCTTTATAGGGTTGCGATCGAGATCGATGGTAAATGTAACATACCAGCAGAGAGGCTACTCGGAAAAGAGTATTCACAGAATGTTTTATTCACAATAAAATGCAACACACAAATGAAAGGATCAAAATCGAATAGAGATGTGATACATGATCTGAATTGCAAGTCATCACGCTGCCTTCCTTTCTACAGCGATAATAATAATTATTATTATTGACCCTACGGGACACAGATATAAAGAAAGTTAATTGTGTTTTCCCCAGTTGGTTCTAGCTCCATTCAAGCAGCTCGGTTCGAGCCAAAACTTTCAGGGCCAGCCGGATTGGGGATAAACTTGACGCGGCCCGAGAAAAAAGAGGTTCGAATAGCTCGACAGGCTTAAAGGGCCGAAAGTATCAACAGAAACCCGTTCCGTCACGGTGCAGTACGAAAATCCTTCTCTTCGGTTCGGTAGGAAAACAATGCGTGTGCAGGTCAGTACTAAAATGATCTTGCAAGTACGAAAATCGTGCGCCTCGGATCAGTACAGAACTAACGGCTCGAAAAGCCCGACCGAAGCGATAAGCTCAACAGGTCCGACAAACCCGAGAAGACCGAACGGCCCAACAGGGCCAAGAGGCTCCACAGAAATTCGTTTCGTCACGGTGCTGTACAAAAATTCTTCTCTTTGGGTCAATATGAAAAAGGTCTTGGTGCGGTGCAGTAGGGAAATCGTCCACTTCGGATCAGTACAGAAATAACGGCTCGAAAAGCTTGGTCGACTTGATAAACTCGACAGGTCTGACAAGTCCGAGAACACCGAACGGCCTGAGAAGTTCCAACTGCTAGAGAGGCCCGAATAGGGCCGACCCGATAAGCTCGAAGGTCTGACAAACCTGAGAAGCCCCAACGGCTCGAGAGGCCGGAACGGCCTGACATCAACAGGCCCGAACGATCCGACAGGGCCGAGACCCTCGACAGAAATCAATCCCACAACGGGTCAGTACGAAAATTATGCATGTCCGAGTCAGTACGAAAAAGATCTTGGCCCGGTGTAGTACGGAAACTATCCACTTCAAATCAATACAGAAATAACGGCCCGGAAAATCCAACCAACCCAATAAGTTCGATAGGTCCGACATCTATGAGATGTCCGAAAAGCCCTAACGGTTCGAGAGGTTTGAAAGGTCCGAACGGCCTAACATTGACAGGCCCCAACAGCTCGACAAACCCAATCGGTTCGACAGGGCCTAAAAGCTCAACAGAAACCCATTAAAACCCTTTCTTTTCAGGTCAGTATAAAAATAAAAAGGTGAAAAAGATCTTGGCCCGATGCAGTATGAGAATCGTCCGCTTCGGATCAATACAAAAATAACTGCCCAAAAAGCTCTATAGGTCTGACAAGTCTAAGATACCCGAAAAGCCTTAATGGGGCTCGAGAGGTTTGAAAAGTCCGAACCGCCTGACATTTACAGACCCGAACGGCCCGATAGGGCCGAATAGCTCCCGTCACGGTGTAGTACAAAAATCTTTCTCTTCGGTTTAATAAAATGATGCGTTGCGGTCCGATCGACCGGACCCCAGCTTCGGGGCGGACCGCGAAAAGATCCGATTAAAAGAACTCGGCCTCTAAATTCGGTGGCTCAAGAAATCAACAATGGCTCTTCGTCGGACAAAAAACTAAAATTCTTTTGAATCAGTATGTTCCATGGTTTCACTATTCCCACATAATCTGCAGTCTAGATTACCATTAACAGTTATATATTGTGGAGGTGATTTCTCACAGGAATATGACCTGTGAATAACCCTAGTATGGTTTTTAGCCGAGTTTTGCTCATTATACCAAGTTCCTTAGCTCTCTTTTTGGCGGCCCATTTATGAATAGGTTATCGTGCCTATTCTTGAGTACAGGTTCACTTTGTTCGTATCTTCCCTAAAGAAACGCTTATCGGTATTCCTATTTTATGATCTCAGTTTGGATAAAAGATCGGTTTTTTTGTTGCCTTCATGATTAAACCAGTTTGACTGTATCACGGTTTGCCAGAATGTATAGTGCGGTAAGGCTACTTTGTGAATATGTAAACATGTTTCTTTTCATGTTTTCATCTATGCGTCTTATTGCATAAACTTCTGCTTGAAAAACTGTGAGACATATTTTTTGATTTTGCGCCATAAATCCCTGCTGCAAGTGACAGAGTTGAAACTGAGAAATCTTTGTTTCTTAGGATACCATACTCTGATCTCATGCCAAAAACGGGATTGCCAATTTTTTCCAGATTGAGCAATGACTTGAGTCTCTCATTCTCAGATTGTTTGTGTTCTGGTGTTTATGCAGGGATCTCCTCGCATCCCTTTGTATCACAACGTCTAGCGAAGGAAGATCCAGCTAGAACTTCCTACTTACTGTAGGAATCATTTTCATGGCTTCTATTGTTTCCAAACAAGCCAGACTTTGAATCTTAGCTGATTTGATTTTCAAGTTAGTAACTCACTCCGAGTTTCCAGGTTTCTCCCACTTGTACCTAAAGCTACCTTCCAAATCTGGACTCCAGCTGTCTTTTGTGCTGGTATTTCATTTCTTAGAATTAGAATCTTAGCTTATTTACGGATACCATCGCAATTTTTGAATTGAAATATAAAAACTAATTGTATTCGAAAACTGTTAGATTTAGAGAAAAATAACAGAAATAAGAAAAGTATCGCAAAAGCCAAAAATCGCCATATTACATCACCTTGAAAAATTATGTTTTTGCATAAACCAAAACAACCTGTATCTTTACAAATTTTGTTACTTTTTAAACAATTATCAAGAACAAAACAGTATACACATCAACATCATAAATTATAAAATTACTGCTCCCATTTTTTTGGTATTAATGAGATATTCAAGGTTAGTACAACTTAATGTTTAAAAGATGGTGCCAAAAACAAATCTTACATGAGTAGTATGGTATGCTGTCAAGACGACCAAATCAAATTAAAAAAGAAAGTGGTCTTGTTTAAAGCGAGCAGATTTACCATTATAACTAATTATTCTTTACATCTTCAATTTAGATAAAAAAAATTAATAACCATAAAATACCTGCATAAAACAGCCAATTACAACAAATCGTGCAGAGCAGGTGCAGGTTTTATATATTTTATCAAGGACCTCACGATTCGATGGTCGCTCGTAGAGTTCTTAAAACTTCATGTATAGCATCCGCTATTGATAGTCACGAATCTATTAAAGATTTTTCTTTTAAAATATAATCTTGTTAGTGATCGGCATAAATTATTTATTAAGATTAGTTTTTTCTTCCTTACAATTTTTATGGTATTAAACTAAAAGATTCTAAAGAATGTCGAATTGTTGCTATAAAATTAATTATTGTTGTTGGGTAGTTTCGACATCACCTATTAAATTAAGTACTTAGATATTACGGTGGGATTTTGGAGTGAACATACTTGTTTAAATAATGTCATCGATGATTATAAATAAATCTATTCGATTTAACCTTTTTCGAATATTTTTGACATCATAACAAAAATGTTAACTGACGGTAATGTGAAGAAATATACGGAAATCAATTAGTTAATTTTAATAATAATGTAACTGACCGGTTATTAATGTCGTTGCAATACAAAAATAATAAAATATTTTAATTTTGCATGAGCACAAGAGAAACAGGTTCGATATTGAAAGTGATGGTCGTAAAATAAGGAATCTTAAAAGAAATCTGACCTTAACAAGGAGTTTTCAACTTGGTATCCAAAGCAAAGCAAAGTTATCTATATTTACCATTCGTGTGCGTGCAGAATCATTTATTGCCGTCAGGCAGACTAGACTTGTCGGATCTTCTGGTTCATTCTTAAGAAATTTGACGGGTCTACTTTTACAATCCAGCAATATTTCGAAAAAGGTCAAAATTGAATATTTATGTATCCTTGAAGCTTCCTGATCGCTTTATGAGTTTTTGTAGCTTTAGCACACTATCTAATTCTTGAGATTTTTAAATATGTGGGTAGGTGTATTTTTTCTTCTAATTACTCCAACTAATTATTTATAATTAATCTTTAATTCAGAATAATATGTATCCTGTTCAGACGTAACTAATAACAATATGGATTACCATCAAGGATAAAATATAAAGGCTCGTACACACTGTATTTCAATCACATTTACTGTTATGGGATTCACAGTAAAATAGGACACCTTTCTATTAAAACTTAAGGTAAAAAAAGTAAAACATTATTAAGGGTACAAATTAGGTTTTGAACACTCTACACAAGCTGCTTATAACGTAAATTTATGGTCTCAAGGTTTACCCTAAACATTTCCAAAAAAGCGATTAAAAAGTTGATGTATGTTCGTCTTCAAGAATAATATTCCAAAAGCAAGGAAGGTGCAAGGGGGTGCAAATGCATGTAAATGGATGCAATATTTTTCCAGAAATCTAATAATAGAATCTTGGAAAAATAGGCGAAGCAGATTCAGTGTCATTCAGCCTTTGTGACAGCTTTCTTTCAGTATAGCACGATCACGACCCCAGATTTTAATTCGTGTGCGATAGAATGCAACAAAAGACTATGAAGACTATAGACCATAACAGGGCCAAACTGTCTTGTTCATGCTCTTGGTTCCATTGACATTATAATTTAGTCACTGGTCACACGACTAGTCGGGGGCTTAAAAAAATTATCGGCCTTTACGGGCCTACATCGGGTCAATAGAGCCTGCCTGTCAGACTTGTCAGGCTTTTCGGGTTTACTCGGATAAGCATTATTTCCCTTCCTTGCTGTAGCGCAGAAGCCTGCACGGGCCCAGTTTCTTGTTTGGGCCTCAGTTCAAAACTCAATTGGGGCGTTCCGGCCTGTTGGATCTGTCGGGTCTTTCGGTCTTACCTAACCGTTTGGCCCTACTGGGCCATTAGAGTCTTTTTCGGTCCGTCTCAAGTTTACTCCCAGTCGGACCGGACTTGAAAATTTCGCCCATGCAAGCTTCACTTAAATTGCGTTACCTTCTTTTACCTTCTGCTTTATTTCTGAAAAGGTCGTTCATGTTAAACGGTAAAAGTTTATGGATTTATGATAAGGATTAAATTTGAAAATTTGATCGAGCCACGAAATGTGGTTTCTTGACTGAAAACCGTAGTATTCCAATAGTCCACCAGCTCAAATCTTGGTAGCATGAGATGAAACCTGCACGGGCCCGGTGTTTCTTGGTTGGCATCACTTTAAAAGTTTATCATCGGGCTTTCCGAATCTAGATCACATGGACCTGTTGGGTTTTATCAGGCCGTTTGGCCCTGTAGTGCCATTAGAGAGGAGTTATCGAATGTTTTTCGGTCTGCCTCAAATTTACTCCCAGTCGGGCCGGACTTGAGAATTAAGCCCGTTCAGGTTTCACTTAAGTTACATTATATTCTTTTATCTTCTGCTTTATTTCTGAAAAGGTCTTTCATGCTAAATAGGCGGTAAAATTCTGAGTTTATGAGAAGGTTAAATTGGAAAACTTGATCCAGTCACGAAGTCTGGTTTCCTGACTGAGAACCATAGTATTCTATAATCCGTCAGCTAAAGTCTTGATACCATGAGATAGAGACCTGCATTCTGTTGAGTCGTGCTTTTCGGCTCTGTCTGCATGTCAGGCTGTCAAGCTTATCGAGTCACATCAAACCGAAGAGAAGAATTTTCATATTGCACCAGACCGAGAACTTTTCTTACTGAGTTAGACGGGCGTTATCTTCGTACGGTCTTTGTTTAAAATTTAATTGAGCTTTCCGGACCTGCATTGCTTAGTCGGCTTAATCGGGCCGTTCTGGTCTGTTGGGCATCCTGGTCCTCCGTGTCGTTCGGCTTATCGGGTAACTCAGGCTGATGGGGACTGTCGCGCTTTTAGGACTTGTGAGGCTGTTCGTGTTCGTCAAGCTTATCGGGTCGATCGGGCCCTTATCTTTATATTAATTCGAATTGGACTTGACTGAAATCTTCTCCGTACTGACGCGGACAAGCATTATTTCATGCCGAACCGAAGAGAAGGAGTTTTGTACTGCACCGGATCGAGAACCTTTTCTCACTGAGTCTACTGGCGTTATTTTCGTAAAGACTGTAGCCAACATTATTTTTATACTGGACCGAAGCGAAGTAATTTCGTACTGTATCGCATGAAAGGACTAGATTACTTGATCGGGTCTTTGCGCGGCCGGGCCCAAAGCTCAGCTTTAGGTTGGGCCGGTCCTCAGTTGAAAATTCTATCGGGCTTTCCGTCAACTCATTTGGGCCATTCCGGCCTTTTAAGCCTTTCGGTTTTATCGGGCCTCTAGAGCCGTTTGGCCCTGTCGTTAGAGAGAAGTTATCGGTGTTTTACTCCAGAAAATTTCGGCCCGTGCAAGGTATACTTCGCTTACATATTCTTTGTTCTTTTACCTTCTACTTGTATTTCCGAAAAGGTCTCTCATGCCAAACAGTAAAATTCTGGGTTTATGTTAAGGGTTAAATTTGGAACTTGATCCAGTCATGAAGTCTGGTCTCCCGTCTGAAAACCACGGGATTCTATATCTGTATCAACTCAAATCTTGGTAGCATGAAGTTGAGTTAGTGTTGTAAGGTATGAAATGTTTCGATGAAGTTTTTGTTTTTAAATCCTCAGTGGCAGACATAAGTGTCCTGGGATTTCTCCTACAGATTTCCTTTTAGGGCCTCCACCTTGAACTGCTACCTAAACAACATCAGGTTCCTCGTCAGAGCCGTGGGGTCTGCGGATCACGATATCTACTACTGTAAATTCGTATATTTCTATAACCAATAATAACAATAATAGTTATACTGGATAGTTCTGACAAGTGTGTCATTTTGAGGTTATGTGACTAAAAGTGGAAGTTCAAATGATTTCGCAGCGTTTTTTTTATGATGACTATGATTTAAAATACCAAACATAAGTTTTAGTACTGTTACATCTAATTAAAGTTTTCATTAGTTATGAAACTTTTCAAACATTTCTCGAGAAATCGCAAAAACAATTAAGTTTCAGAAACTTCACACAATTGAGTTCTACTTTGAATAGCATTTTTAGATTAAGAAAAATGGGTGCTTTTTACTGAAACTGAAATGGAAGACCAGAGATAAATTGTATGAGAGAAAATTACTTGTTTACTTTGTACTCAGTTCGGCTCCAAGGTTCATAGGGTTCTTCGGAGAATTTCGGTTCTGTGGTGGTGATTTATAGAAACAAACCTGCAGAACCATAATAAAATGTGCATTGAACTGAAAAACATATGCACACATAATACGCCGATACTGATATTTGATTGTAAAGAAAACATAATTTCATGCAACAACCTGCAAGTCTGAATTTTTCGTTATCAACATTTCGTGGATGATTCACTATAGGAGCACGATCTCTTTCGGGCAATATTGCCCAGTTTGGAGCAATATTTTCATTTTTAACATTATCAATATCTGGTAATCTGGGAATATTCCCAGCCAACATGGGGAAAATTGCCAAATGGCAATATTGCCCATCGCGCATTGATAAACTAACTCTTCTTATTAAAAATATCATGAGGAATCTAGCTATGTACGGGTCTAGAAGGAAGGGAGATTTTTGTGTCTCATTTTCTCGTTTGAGGCTTCTCTGCATTAAGAAACAAGGGTGAGTTTACAATAAAAAGTAATCAGATCTTGCAAATTTTACTGTTCCGGTATTCACCTGCAAGATTAAGGAAAACCGCAGGTGGTCTTAAATGAGAACATTCGGTTTGGGGATTCGGGATGCAAAACTGGTTCAACACGACGTTTGCTAATAGGTCTACACGAATGCAACTAAATAATTCACACCTCCCTGCTGGCGCCTATGGCGACACACAAACCATTAGAATATTAGGGTCAGCTTATCTTATACAGGCTAAAGAAGAAAGGCCAGAAGCACGCCTTTAACAAGGAACTATACAAGATGAAGAAGAGAACAATAAAATCAACGAATAAGCGAGGTATAATATTATAATAATAATAACATTTAGCAGTGGGGGGGAAAAAATTTTTTCCCCCCCCCCCCCCCCCAGCAAGGCCCGCAAACATAATTTCGAGGCCCCTTAGTATTTCATGATATATAATAATATTTTAAAAAACTGCACTTTATACTAAAGGGTTTTCCAATAAGAGGTGTTATTTTGAATAGCCCGCTATTTCGGTAGATGTCACTTTTGAAGCTATCATTTTTTGACATTTGACAAGTAGAAACTACGCCATTAATAAATATGGAACGATACACGCTTCAACAACGCATTGAAATTATTAAAATTCACTATAAAAATGGTGAAAATTTGGCAGAGACGGTTCGTAAAACTCGAACATTTTTGGGTCACCGTGAAGCACCTTGTCGGACCGCAATACAGAAATTGGTGAAAAAATTCGAGCTCTTGGGACAAGTTAGTGATGTGAAGAATAAAACCCGTGCACGTCGCTCAAGAACAGCCGAGAATATTGCTGTTGTAGCCGAAAGTGTTAAAGAAAACCCAGGTTTGTCCATTCCTCGTCGTTCTTTGGAATTAGCCATTCCACAAACGTCATTACACCGTATTTTGCATAAAGATTTGGGTCTTAAGGCTTATAAAGTCCAGTTAACACAAGAACTCAAGCCGGCCGATCATCAACAACGTCGTGTCTTTGCTGATTGGGTCGTTGAAATGCATGAAAATGATCCAGAATTCCATCGAAAAATCATCTTGAGTGATGAGGCCCATTTCCACCTCGGTGGCTTCGTCAACAAGCAAAATTGTCGGATCTGGGGCTCAGAAAATCCAAGAGTTATTGTTGAAAAGTCTCTCTCTATCCTCAACGTGTGACTGTTTGGTGCGGTTTATGGTCCGGCGGAGTCATTGGACCTTACTTTTTCGAAAATGAGGCTGGAGCAACAGTTACGGTGACTGGATTGCGCTATCGAGAGATGATTAACGATTTTTTATGGCCGGAATTGGATGGTATTGATCTGGACAACGTTTACTTTCAACAAGACGGCGCTACGTGCCACACAAGCAACGAAACCATTGATCTTTTACGGAAAAAGTTTCCGGACCGTGTTATCTCTCGAAGAGGTGATCACAATTGGCCACCGAGATCTTGTGATTTAACACCTTGCGACTTCTTTCTTTGGGGCCACGTGAAAGAGAAGGTCTACGCCAACAGCCCAGCGTCGATTCAAGACCTCAAAGATGGAATTCGTGAGGCTATCGAGGACATAGGGCAGCCACTTTGCGATTTGGTTATGGAAAATTTCATGAAAAGGATATTGTCCTGTAAGCGTGGTCGTGGTGGTCATTTGCCTGATGTTATTTTCCACTATTAACGGCATACCTTCCTCTTTATAATGAAATAAACATCCGATCATTTATATTAAAAAATGGCACTTTTCTTTGAATATCAAAATAACACCTCTTATTGGAAAACCCACAAATGAACTGGACAGTGTGAAATTTCGCTTATTCGGACTTTTCTAATTATATGCCTATTTTTATTTCATATCTGTAAACGACTGTGGGGCCCCCAAATTCTTCGGGTCCCCCGCACTGCGGGCTTTTGCGTCCACTATTTACACCACTGACATTTAGTTAGCAACTGTTCAAATATCAATCAAATATCTCAAGCTCAAGAATTCTTAATTAACTTTTATTCCTTTATCAACTTCACTACAAACAAGGTACTATTTATCTTTCAGGAAAGAAAAAACCAAGTATAAACATCTGTTTGTTCAGTAGCAGAAGATAACCAAAATCAAAAGCATAAAAATCCGACCCTACGGGGAAAAAGAGCAAACTAACAATAAAAGTCAACACTCCTATTCGAAGTGTTCGACCAGTAAACAGTTAACACATCTTCGAAGTAATATTTCAAAATTAAACCGTCTCAAGGTTCTACTACAGGATTTTAGTATTTTTACTGATGCTGTTCATATTCTATTTAAAATAATTCTATAGAAGAATTATCCATTCCTTAATAGCTTGATTTGATTTCTAATAATTCACAATAGTCAATTTTACCCCATTCAATAACTTCTAAATTCTTTACTGATTTTTTCTTTATTTGTTAACAACGTTTCCTGTCTAAAGCTTTTAACTTCTTTGTATACATATTTTTACGTTTAAAAAGGATCCCTCCTTAAGGAGACAATAACAAAAGGAACAACAACCTTTTAAATTATATTGCACTACCAGGAATATTTAAAAGGGCCAAATATAGAAGGCAGAAATGGAAACGTTGTAAAATCCGCTTTTGCGGCAAACTCGGTAGAGTTAATCCTAAGTTAAAGTCAGAAATTAAAAAGGGACCAAATGTTGTTTTTATGACAGCTTTACACCAACGAATATTTTCTCGGAAGATTCCAAGAAGATTAGTTTTGTAGCCAAATTCAAATTACTTTTCAGGTAGTTTTGCTTTTGTTAAGACTTGCTAGGAGTACACGAATGTATTTCTCTATTTTTAGTCTAGGCGCTTTTATATGTGTCTTATTATAACGAAAGTTCTTTCATATAAATCTTGTTCAATAACAGAGAGAGGGTGAAATCAATGCCGAGTTCAAGGCCGTGTACCCATTTCTATTGCATCATTGCGGGCATCGTAATATACCATAATATGTAGAAAGTGTTCTCTCATGCAACTACTTTCACCGACACGGTGGTTTGACTTCAATATTAGCTAGTTGTGGGTCATTATCATTATTATAAAACACGATGTTACCTACTTATGCAATAAATATAGACACGTGTTTGTACTTTTAACATAAAAATGTAAACACTGGAAAAGTTGAAAACAGTTTGAATAAATTTACAATGTTAATGTCTGGAGAAAATAATTTTACAATCAATTGTAGCAAAATTAGAACACAAACCTAAAGTTTGCAAACAAAGAGACACACAGATGAAAGGTTGACAAGAATTTAGAAAGAGACGATAAAAAAACAAAAACAAGAAAAATAATTAAATCAGTTTTAAAATCTTGTAACCTTCACAGTTAGTGAATTGGGTTAACTTTTATAACATACATATAAAAGGGCTTGGCTTTTGATTATTTCACGCTCTAACTATATTTCAAAATTTTAATGGGAACAGGGAAAGTGAAAACCATAAGGGGCTGCAGCAATCAGGAAATTGCATGCTAGGCTGCACACAATTTACCTGTAAATGGAACGAAAAGTGTATAGACACATAAAAGGGCGAAGAGCAGGAGGTTAGTTGAGTATTGAATAACAGTGCGTCCAGGTATACACATTTGAAAGAAGTAGTTATGCAAGAAGAGTTTTATTTTGATGGTGATGAATGGGCAAATTTAAATTCTCAAAAACCTGAAAGGTTCTCTCACAATAATGGATGCAAAAATAAAATCCGCAATTCCTTTATGGTCTATAGAATATTATACTTAAAGATCATAACAAAAACTTGCTCCAAATGTCAATGCCGCGAAATCTTCAAACTAGTAATAGGTAAAATACCGAAAGATATTTATTGCAACACGTTTCGTATTTTCCATAAAAACTATTTCTGTACCTGCTGAAAAATGAACAAAAAACGCTAATTAAGGTTTTTGTTTTTATCTCTTAATACAGTTAAAGAAGTCAAGTACAGGAAGTTGTCAATTATTTGCATGAGATTTTAAAACGAAATAGAGCGAGAAGCAAGGTGATATTTGTATGTCATGATTATTATGGAGCAATGTTTATTTACCAGTAATTTCCTTATTGAAAAAAACGATCCTCTCATTAAGGTAATATTTAATTTTGCATTTGCATGGCCGCGAACAACACAGGATGTTCAGTTTTGTTCATTATATCACGATATGCAACATATAAATGAATTTTTTACGTTATATAACCTAACTCGTTTATACAGTTTGATTTAATCTTTAGAAATTAATTAATAGTCTTCTACAATGCAAGTGCAGAACACAAAATCGTGAAAACCCGTTTACTCTCAGCAAGACGTAATTGCCGAAGACTTTTCACCACTGTGAAAATCGTGCACATTTAAAATACATATATGGTTGCTTTACTTTTAACGGTTTTTCACCAGTGTGAACGATCTTTGTTAGAATCTCAAAAATATGTTTTCTCCATTACATCTTTCTCCTCTGGAATTTGAAGATTCAATTTGGAAATGAGCTGAATCAATAGATTACTTGTACTAATACAGTGACGAATCTATTAGCCTATTAGGCCCAACCTTGTAGCGGTTAAGATTTATATAAATAATGATTTATTCATTTAATAAACAAAGAAATAATAATAAATTCTATTTTTGCTTTAATTTCAAATTGATTGATTCTTGAATACTTTAAGATCGAAAACGAGATTTGATTACTAATTCTGGGAAATCTGAAATATTCAACTGATAGATTTCTTCAATCAACCATTTGGCGTACAAAATTGTAGTTATTAAACACAAAAAATATACCAACTACGATAATATGACTTAGGAGATTAAACCTCAGTAATAGAAGAAAACGCAAAAAAGTAGGAGAATCCATACTTACATGTCCGGAAATTCACATCAGAGAAATATCGAATGCCATCGAGGTTAATAAGGTTAGGCAAAAGGCGTTTTCAGAAATTCAACCTGGGTCAAGCATCTGATGTCAGCAGGTTGATTGGGTAAATCGGGTAATACCCACATTTTCCGAACAAAAATGTAAAGGAGTCAAGTTGGTAAGAGAATAGGAGAAGCTATGTATGAGGTTATATTGGATTATGTGAAACAGTGGTAACATGGAAGAATTTTCTAGTTGTTTATGTTCAGTTTGTTTTTTATAACGAAAGATAATTTTTTAAAGGTAACAAAACGGTGGTAGTGTAATAAAGGCAGACTTCAATAAATGCATATTCGCTTATTTTTATCTCTTCTCATTTTTTTAAATTGATGAGCAACAACCATAATTCGTCATCTTCAGGCGAGAAAAGATGAGATATGCAGAAAACAACCTTTTGCTCATTTATCATCAAACAAACCACGTAAATGCAATTTAAAATGAGTTTATCAATGTAGCCAAACTTGTCAGAACTGCAATGACATGTAAACTTATAAAACAAGGTAGATAATCCAATAATGTGAGTTTATTTGCTCGAATTCGATTCTCGGATTAATTTTTTAATTTTTATCTCGGCAAGAACCTATGATTTTGTAAATTTAAAATTGTTTAGTAACGAACTGTACGTCTCCAATAATCACAATTAATAGCAATTCAAATTTGAATATAAATCCAATAATCAAAATTAATAGCAATTCAAATTTGAACATAAATCGATCAAACACGGGGGGGTAATACTTATCATGTACTACTACATGATCTTGATATTGTCAGATATTTTTCAACCATACCCTTTATAGGAATGATGCATTTATCTAATGCTTGTTAACAATAACATTGAATAATGATCTATGATATTGGTTTTTGTGTAGGATTCATAAGCAAGAATGATTAATATTTCCAGTTTGGTCAGTTTTCAGGAACCTGTCACTTCATTCAACTAAAATCCAGATAAATACTAAACATCAAAACGGTTCCGTTTATCCGTTAAATACAAATTCCAAGTCTGTAATTTAATTCGGCAAAAACCACATCAAAAAACATTTTCAATTCTAAATGGTTATTATAATATAGAAAATTCCGTTCCAGGAATCCCACACACACACACACATGCACGTCTCATTAAATCAAGCACGAAACATCAGTTTTCTGTAAATAAACAAAAATAAAAGAGACACCCTAAAATAATATCAGTTTTCATAGACCATGACATCACAGTACAGTTACGTTATTCAGGTGGGTTGGTAGTACGACTACAAACGGTCATTATTAAAGTCGAGAACGTCTAATGAATTTGACCTTGCGCTGCTACACGCACCGCAGTAGAACTTCTTGCGCAAGTTGCGGTCTTAATATACAGCGAGCTTTATCAAAACAACAGAAGACCGCCAGAAACTCAGGTAATGCTTCTGGCGAGTATAATAGAGCATTGTTCTTTTTGAATTACTCGTTTGGTTGACCTTGGACGTGTAATGGTTCATAGCTACGCTGATTCCAATAGAGGAAAAAAATATATGTGTGTGTTATAAAATGGCTCCTTCAAGGTTATTATGACCGTTTTGCTCTGTTTTTGGCGGTCGATGTAACTTTTGAGATTTTGTATCATTTTATTGCTCGGATAAATAAGTTTCTTAAATTTAAACGTAGAGATTTCAATGAGTAGATAGACTTGAAACTTGAAAAACTACATTAAAAATGTTGATGACGTTCATTGAACTTTTTATTGTTAAAAATATTTCTTTCTGCTTCTTTTGGAAGGTGTTTTTGTTGATCAATGTTTATTAATTATGAAATTATCAAAGGTCAAGAAATCTATAAGAAAAATGGCAAGAGTAATTACTGTAATTAGTTATTTTCGAACTTTTTGGTTTAAATAGAGGAAAGTTTGTTACACTTTTGGTTGTTGGAAATTTCCGTGTCGCGAAAGAGCCGGTTGTAGATGAATTTATATTGAGAAAAGCAAGACAAGTAGTTTGAAACGAAACGAGCAGTGGTGTAAAATATTTGCTCAAACAACAAAAACCGAAGAAGAGGACGTATATTTAAATAAAAAAGATTATTAAAAAATAACATTAATGGAAGGATGCTAACCCTTGATAATTATCACTTAGAAGATTCAAAATCAAACTTCCTTATTTTCAGCGACAATTAAGATTTATTTAAAAAAGAAGTTTCAATTTCAGATCCTAATTTTTTCCCTTTTCACTAAGAGTTTATTTTAATAAAGAAACATTTTAATTGAAAGATTCTACACTAATACGATATCGTATCGACTTAAATTAATGGAGATTTCAATGCCAAGGTAAGTAAAGAACCCGACTTAATTTTGTTTATAGAAATAATAAATTGTAAACTTCTCTCATCCAGACTTGGAAATTTCAATTATGTACAGACAACGAACCCGACCATTGATATAATTACAACCTTGCAATTCTATTACTACTATAAAGTAATAAATTTACCCAGCAGCAAACATTTCGACGTTCGACATTTTATCTCGGTCTCTTGGAAATAATACAATTACGTGGATAATTACAATTAATTACTCCATTTTAATTAAACATCAGGTACATGTATACAACTAAGGAAACACACGACGTATATTTTTGTAGACAAGGTGTTCATATTTCTAAATCAGGATTGGAAGGAAGGTCAACCTCTACAGCTGCATTATATTATGATAGAGCAAGGTGTTATGCATTTTCTGTTTCACTGGTTGTTCGGGAAAAAAGAAAAGGATATGTTATTGGTCACAAAGAGGTTCTGTTATGTATGCAAATGTAAACACGAAACAAGTGGACGAGTACGGACCCACGCTTAACATTGGACCGCCATTTACAGAATGGCAACCTGTTAAGTCGCATTGTTGTCATGCTTGACCGCCGTTTGTGCAACTGAGTGTATATAACGCATTTTAATGCAACACGAATACAAACTTGCGGTTTGCGTAGTACATTTTTACCGATATTCAACACGGTATTACCTATCCACATAACATTATCATAAACCATTAGGACTAAAACTTTTAAAAACGTTAAGCGTTCTTTTTCTTTCTTTGATAAAGAAAATCTAACTGGTTTTTTCAAGATTTGTCACTTAAAGGCGATTGTTCCAAGTTATCCATTAAAAGTGCGTCACTCTTACTCAACATTACAGTTATGTTTAATGATATCCTTCCATTTACATATTGAATAAATTCCAACAACGGGTTGCTTAGCTGATATATCATTGAAGTCTCCAGCAAAACAGTGAGTGGGTTATTTCAACAAAATAACTTATTTTAAAAATCCAATTGGTAAATTTCCACTGAATTTTTATTTTTTCTCTAATTATATCGCAAACCGCAAAATTAAAAATTGCAAAATTTCCCAAAATTATATTTTAACATTTTTCTCTTACCTTCTTTCTTTTGGACGATAAGAGAAAGAGGTTGCGGTTCACTACCACCACCTAAAATATTTCCAAGATCTCCAGTCTTGGTGGTTGCTGCATTTTGAGACTCCAAAAGCCGCAGCTGTTGCTGATGGAGTCTGTTTTTAATGAGGAATATTTTCGGCATCTCGAATGCTCACTGAAAAGTTCTTAATAGTAATCCAAAATCTCTTAGAACACTACACAAATAAACAATCCATTGTTTTGGGGGTTTTTCACTTCACTACCACTTTTTTTATTTTGAAAGTTTTTAATTAAAAAAAAATAAAAAGTTAATAATTATCCTGAGAGAAGCTAAAAAATTCACGAAATCCTCTTATCTAGGATCAAACAGGATAACACCGGGTTTTAACTGTAGTCGCAAAATATTTGATTGACACTGACAGATCCGCGTGTTAAACCGTCTAGGTCCAAGCTAAGACTGATGACCGCTGAGGCCCCAGTCGGTGTGAACCGTTGTGTGGGCCCCTGCCTCCGAAGGCCCCTCGACAAACCATGGTCTCTTATTCGACCTGTTGAGGTTACCTATTCTGACTCACTTGTCAAGTACAACTACCTGTTCCCATAGGGGAAATGCGATGCTCATTTGCTTACTGACAACTACCTGTTTAGGCAAATTTTTCTGTTTTTTTTTATTACAGGATATAAGGGCAGCAGACCAGTTAGTACAATGATCGCTATATAAACAATAATGTTTGTAATGTAAAAAATAAGTTCTATTGTTAATGGTAAATATTAAATTATTTGTTTATTCTTTTTATATTGTTTTTGCAAAAATAGAAAATAATTTTTAAGTTATCAAATATATTCAATCTTAATTATTTTTGAGTATTGATTGGGAAACATTATACGAGTAATATAAATGATTACAAAAAAATATATAAAATTGAAAAAGGTGACGTTTCGGCAGAAATTATTATAACTTTAAAAATTTCATTTATCAGCTTCATAAAACTTGTTTATTTTTAAACAGTTTAAAATTCAGATTTTCTCATCGCTACAGAGTTCAAGTTATTGCCCTTTACCTTTCTCCATCATTAAACTTGACCGGTTTGACCTATTTTTCTGCAATTTCCTTCAGATCTTGCGATTTAAAAATAAAGGTGGACAGATTTAATATATTTTGGTAATTTTTAATTTATTTAAACAGAGAACATCCTTTCTTTTTATAGATTTTAAATATTTTGCTAAATTTCTTCGCAATACTTTGCGCAAAAACTTAAAAGATTTATTTAATATTCGCAAAACTGTACAGAACATAAATTAACACTTTCGTTGTTTTATTTTGTCTTATATTTATAGCCGTTCTTAGTTAGTTCAAGGTTTATTACCTTCTTTTTTTCAAGAAGTTAACAATTAAAAAAGTATGTATTTGTTCGAGTCAAAGAATTTAGTTTTCTAATTTTTATCCCATTTTAAGAAATTTGTAATTTATAACATCATAGCTAATTTAGTGCAAAACAAAGTTTTTATCAGTAATAGAGAGAGTTTATAATGGTGAAGCAGTGAATGGACCCAGGGTTTGCGTAGTCGTTACCGGCAAAAAACATTTTTTACATTAAACAATAAAATGTAAACTATTCTAATGCAAAGAAGCAAGAAGGTACAGAGTTCACTAAATGAGCGGGGGAATTTATAAAACGTACTAATTAAATAAATTTTTATTGTTTCATAATCTTGTTTAGTTGTTTACATAATGTTCTTGCCATCTTATTTTTTAAAAATAACGCCTGGCAATAGAGGCCTGCACGGGCCAGGTTTTCTTGTCGGGCCTTTAGGCGGCCCGGGTCGAGGCTCGGGTTCGGTTCGACCGGGCCTCAGTTTAAAAATGCATCATGCTTTTTGGGCCGACGTTCGGTCCTGTCAAGTTGTTGGAGCCTGTTAGACCCATCGATCCTGTCGGGCCGTACAAGTCTATTTGGATTTCTCGGTCCTTCGGGCTCTTTAAGTCTGTCGGGCAGTTCGGACCTCTCCGGTCTATCGGACCCTTTGGGTCTCTCGGGCCGTCGGGTTTGTCAGGCCTTTTGGACTTCTCGGCCTTTCTGGTCTATCGGGTCATTTGGATCTCTTAGACCTGTCGGATTTCTCGAGCCTATCAAGCCATACGAGCCTGTCAGGCAGTTCAGGCTTGTCAGGTGTTTTGGAGTTCTCGGTCCTTCGGAACTATCAGAACGTCTGGATCTCCCGAGCCTGTCGAACCTCTCGACTTTTTTGGACCGTTCGGGCCGTTAGGCTTTTTAGACTTCTCTTCTGCGGGCTTCTCTGTGGATTGAGAAGTTTGCGGACTTTCTCAGACCGTTTGGATATCTCGGGCCTGTCGGACCTTTCGAGCCTATTCGACCGTTCGGAGCGTTAAACCTTTTAGACTTCTCGACCTTTCGGGCTGTTTTTCGTGCCGTTTGGATCTCCCGGACCTGTCAGACCTCTCGTACCTTTTGAATCGTTTAGATTATTAATCCGTTTTGACTTCTCGGCCCTTCGAACTTCTCTGTCGGCTTGATAGAGATGTTTGAGGGTTTTTTCGGGCCGCTTGGATCTTTCGGTCCAGTCGGACTTCTCGGGCCTGTCGAGCCATACGGGCTCTCTGTCAGGTTCATCGAGATGCTTGCAGGTTTTTTCGGATCGCTTGGATCTGTCGGACTTCTTAAGCCTCTTGAGTCATACGGATTTCTTGGGCTGTTTGCGCCTTTTGGACCGTTCGGGCCTATCGAACCTTTTGGACTTCTTGGTCTTTCGAGTCTATCGGGCCTTTTGGACCGTTCGGACCATTAGGCCTTTTAGACATCTCGGCCCTTCGGGCTTCTCTTTTGGGCCGATTGAGAAGTTTGTGGATTTCTCTGGTTGCTTGGATCTGTCGAACGTCTTCGACCTGTAGAGCCATACGGGTCTCTCGGGCGGCTTGGGCCTTTTGGATCGTTCTGGCCTGTTGAACCTTTTAGACTTCTAGGCCTTTCGAGTTTCTCTCTTAGGCCGATGGAGAAGTCTGAGGGTCTTTTCGGACCGCGCTAAGTTTGTTCCCAGTCTGATCGGCTCAAGCCGATGCTGAAAATTTCCGTCCGTGCTACGCTTTACCTGACAGATGAGTACCATCTCGATCCACGTATTCATGTATGTAATCGTCTCCATAAGTATTTTGACATATGTACATTTCTTTACCTATTGATAGAATAATTTCTCTTTGAAGATGCGAGGAAATTCTCATTTACAAAAAGTGTCATTGTTTGAATAGGCAAGATAATAAACTTTCTTGTTTTATCCAGCGCCGTTCTTAGGGTACGAGTCGTTCATGTGCAAGAGTATATTCGCCGCCCCTTTCCATTTTTCAAATATTAGTTGTTAATTAGGTCCCGAGAGTTTTGGCACAATTTTCGATATTTAATCTTTATGTACTATGTACATTAATCTTATTTGAATCATCTGTATAAATCAGGGCCGGCGTTACGGTATTTAGCGCCTTTTTAAGGTGCCTTAGTACGGTAATAAGGCTTGTGTATGGATACGAAAAGAGTAGAACCACGGGAAATTAGGATCTGGAGGAGGATGCTAGACATCAAATAGAAAAATAAAGACAGGAATGAGGAAATGCTGAGAAAAGTTGAAGAGCAAAGATCAATGTTGGAAACAACATAAGGATATGAAATTGGTTAGGACATGTTTTAAAAAAGGATTGTTTGATGAGAGATGTGTTGGAAGGGAGTGTAGAGGGAAGAAGTGGCAGAGGAAGAAGAAAGACAAAGATGGTGGACAATGTGAAGAGTGGACAGAGTTATAGTGAGATGAAGAGATTGGCTCAGGATAGAGATAGTGCTTTTATTGTCAGTTTCAGTTGTCTTATTAGCCAAGACGCAACACCTAGTTATTGTAGAGCCTACGGCAAGTTGCCTTATTTGCACATCCTTGCGCCAGTCTACCTACCTACCTACCTACCATTTGTTTGTAGTCTCGCGGCATCATGGAACCACCGCAGGTGGTTAGTCAATTAAAATTGGCCTTTTTTTGTAGAGTGTAGGTTGTACAATAAGGTTTTGTTTTCCATCTATCAGGGGAGCTACCTTAGTTGCCTTCAAGACGCGTTTTGTCTCCGCTATTTTTTTCTTGCTCTTTTGCATTTTTGTGACAGTTCTAAAAGAAATCAAACTAGATCTACAAATAACCGACTAAGCCGATGCTGGATCCATTCTACCTTCTCCTTGTCTACTTCTTTTTTTTGCTTAAGAAAATTGATTATGCCGCTGAGATGTATCTCAGGGTGGGCTTCATAGCTTTGTCGTTGTTTTTCATTTTACATTTCTATAGAAAATTTTGGTTAAAGTTTGCTTTCTACCTGAAATGAAGCTTCGCTTCGTCGATTTGAACTTTTCTTTCGCTGCTACTGAAACTTTTAAAAAACTTTACTTCTCAATTGCTTTTCATTTTGAGTTAGTCAGTTAGCATAAACTTTCCTTAAAAGAAATGCCCAAAAATCTTTGAAAGGTTGTGGTTTTTGGGCACAAGGGCTATTTTGTTCTCTGGCACAATGGCATGATGCCACACCACACTATTTAATACTTTGTGGGAAAATTTAGCTTTTTCTTCAAATTTCTCATTATTTGGGAAATCATTGATATCGCCATTATAGTAGCAGTAGTAGTAGTAGTTGGGGAGGCTAAAGCCCAGCAAATAGGCCTTTATAGGCCATTTCTTGCTACCAACCACCTCTACAACCATCTACTATTTTTTTCTCTGTTCTCTGTCCGAACCTACTTGACTTCCATATGAAAGTGATGATGTCAGTTCAGGCTAGAGAACTTAACTTCTCCTTTGTTGTGATAACAGCCTGAAAGATTTTAAACCTCAGCTTCTCATAATCCTTACATTCTCCTAGAAGATGGAAAGACTTTTCATAACCATTCCCACATTTAGGGAGCAACATGTGCCTTCTTAAGATGTGGCGGCTCGTGAGAACCTCAATTAAAAGACTTAGGGTTCTCCGGCTTTTGCACGCCTGCCCTGTTTTCACTGTTACAGTTTTTGA
The DNA here is from genome assembly GCA_011009095.1 of Ignelater luminosus. NCBI lineage: Eukaryota > Metazoa > Arthropoda > Insecta > Coleoptera > Elateridae > Ignelater > Ignelater luminosus. The sequence continues at coordinate 64,146 of VTPC01001130.1, forward strand.
TGCTTTGACTGCTTTAATTATACGCTTCAGGCGATACAAAAAAGAAAAATCTGCCTGGACTCGATCGGGCATTAAAGCCTCCTTTTCTAACCATTGCTGAATTAGCAGAGATTTCAATGTATAGGCAGGAAATTCCTTATTTTAAGTTGGTAATAGTGATGCGACGAAAAAGATAAGCGAGATACCAAAACCGAAAAAAGATTCTTACAATTAGTTGTGTTGGTGATTTGATAAAAAAAAACATAACCGCGTATAAAACAGTGGAAGGCAGATAATAGCGTGCTGTTACGAGAAGAAGAATTTAACTAGTACGGGCCTGAAAGGAAGAAAGGTCTTCGTGTTTTACTTTCACATTTCGGGGAGCTGGAGTCTCCTCTACATAAAATATGAGAATTCCCAGGAAGAGCAAAAGTAAGAGATAATCAAATCCTAGAAGTTACTGTTCCGGTATTCACCTGTACGACTAAGGAAAACCATAAGTAATCTTAAAGAAAGGTAGATTTGGAGATTTGAACTTCTGGCTCTCCGAATGCAAATCTAGATCTGTCTATATAAATATACAATAGAACCAAATATCCCCCCCTCTACAAAACAGCTCTGTCAGTGTTTATCAATTAAATGCATTATATCTTGTGTTTTGCTCATAGTCAGTTTGTTAAAAATAGTATGGGTAGGTCTAATTTAGCAATAATGGAAGCAGGAGTGGATTTAAAAAACCACTAAAGTGTCTTTCGTTATGGAAAAGGAACAACGTTGTCACGTGAGTGCTATTCTAAACATATAATGAAACGGCTGGCGCCATACATCTGGTTAGCGGTTACGATTCCAATCCTTTCTCAGGTACTTATTTCGAAAAATCTGAAATAAGTTTTTTACTCATTTAGCTACAAAAGATTTAATTTAACTACTATAGTATATTGATACTACTAAGAGTTAAATACGAAAGCAACGCTTATTAAAATTTAGCTCAGTTTTGTTATAAACCGGTCTGCTCTTTAAATGCCGCCTTTACATATATAGTAAACAATTAAACACTTTTGACAATCCTTCCTGATTAATTAAGAAATTAAGAAATCATTATCGTCATCCACAAAGCTACTAAACATACCTACAAAGGATCTGTCTATACTAAAACCTTGCTTTTACAAAAAGAAATTGAAATAAGATTAACTAACCACGGAAAATTATACAGACCCTGACATTTTAAATAGAGCTAGATATCCCTGTGTGCCAGCGCGCAAAATACTTACGATTTCCCATAAAAAAATCGAACGTTGAATTGGCAATATTATTACTGATTCAATTTTACATCAAAAAACGGATAATGCAATAGTACAAAAAAGATGATAAATTGAGAACTAATGTTAAATGTTTAAAACGCTCAAGCAGTCTAAGATATTAGAAAGGTCAGAATATTTGTGCATATTTTAAAGATAGACAGGAAAATCCTTCAAGATATTTTTGCATCTGAAAAATGTTTGGTAAAATTAGAAATGTTAAATGAAGATAAGTAGAAAGGTGATGATTTATTTGGTTTTTGTTGTTAATATTCAAAGACGGATTTGTATGCATTTGATTGTTTTCTCTGTTTTATTAACAGAACTATTGTGATTTAATTAGAATTTCTACAAAATGTTTATTTACACAAAGGACTAATAAAAAAACATATCTTCAGTACGCTTACAATGACACTTAAAAGATTAGATTAAAATATTTAAGCTTAACTTCCCATACCATAGTCTTATCAGCAGAGGCAGCCAAGAAAAGTGAAACAGTTGATTTAGTTTTTCTGTTTATGGCCCTTTCGGGGTATTAGGAACTACTGTCACTAATTTTTCTGGTTCATGGTAGTAAAAAATCAGTTCCAAGCTTAAACAGAACTCCCTATACCATGGTCTTATCACCATAGGCCGTAAGTAGAAGAGAAACAGCTGAATTACTTTTTTTGTTCATCGCCCTTGGGGGTATTTGTGACCACTGTTACTAATTGTTTTGGTCAATAGTGCGTAAATGATCAGTTCCAGTGTTAAACGGAACTCCCTCTACCACAGTCTTGTCATCAGAGACAGCAAACGGAAATGAAACAGTTGTTTTAATTTTTCTGTTCGTGGCCCTTTCGGGGTATGCGTAACCATCTTTAGTAACTATTTTGGTCAATGGTGCGTAAAAGATCAATTTTATTTTTAAGCGAAACTGCCTCTACCACAGTCTTATCATCAAAGGCAGCAAACAGAAGTGAAATACCTGATGCAGTTTAATTACCAAAACTGGTAGCAAACACCCCGAAAAGGCCATGAACAGAAACATTTAGTCAGCTGTTAAATCTGGAACTGAATTCTCTATACCACAGCCGCAAACAGAAGTGAAAGTTCCATTTGAACTTGAAACTGATTCTTTACACATCATTGACCAGAAAAATTAGTAACAGTGGTCACAAATACCTCGAAGGGCCATGAACAGAAAAAGTATATCAGTTGTTTGACTTTTGATTGCGGCCTATGGTGATACGACTTTGGTATAGAGAGTTCAGTTCACATATTTAAGCAACGCTTTCTATACCAGAGTTTTATCAACAGAGGCCGCAAACACAACTGAAGCGGCTGATTGGGTGTTTCTCTTCATGGCCCTTTCGGGGTATTTGTAACCATTTTTAGTAATTAAAGTAAATAGGCTGTCTCAGTTTTGTTTGCAACTTCTTCTGAAAAACTATGATCTAGATAGTTTTGCTTAAATCTGAAATTGAACTCTCTATACCTTAGTTTTATCGGCAGAGGCCGCAAACAGAAGTGAAATAGCTGATTTAGATTAATTACTAAAAATGATTGCGTATGCCTCGAGAGGGCCATGAACAGAAACATTTAATCAGCTGTTTCAGTTCCGTTAGCGACTTCTGCTGATACAACTCTGGTATAGGGACTTTTGGTTAAATCTGGAAGATAACTACCTATGCCATAGGCTTGTCAGCAGAGACCGCAAACAGAAGTGAAGTACCTGGTTCAGATTTCTTGTTTACGACCCTTTCGGGGTATTTCTGACCACTGTTACTAAATGTTTTGGTCAATGGTGCGTAAAAGATCAGTTCCAAGTCTAAGCGGAACTTCCTATACTATAGTCTTATCCACATAGGCCGTAAACAGAAGTGAAACAGCAGATTTAGTTTAATTGTAAAAAATAATTACAAATTCCCCAAAAGGGCCATCGACAGAAACATTCAATCAGCTGTTTCAGCTAAGTTTGCGGTCTCTGCTGTTAAAATTGTGCTATATGGGGTTTCGCTTAAATCTGGAACTGAACTACCTATATCATAGTCTTATCGACAGAGGACGTAAACAGAAGTGAGACAGCTGATTTAGTTTAATTACTAAAAATGGTTGCATATAGCCCGAAAGGGCCATGAACAGAAACACTCAGTCAGCTGTTCCACTTCTGCTTGAGGCGTCTGCAAGTTTGTTTTTATGACGCATCATAAAAAACTTTGGTGGCACGTTTTCTATGGCATCTAGATAATGTTTAATTATTCATTACAAATAGTAAGTCATGTTTTTTCATGGTATAATCTCATTCTACCCAGACCTGTCACTTCTCCACGATTGGTACCTCTTTTTGACCCGAAAAAGAGCTTCTCGATCCTGCTCTTTAATATTCCTGATCTTTGAATGCGTTTAAAGCAGTAGATAAGAAATTGAAAGATCCTCAGTGCATTGATGATGTTTCATTCCCTGAGGTCCATTTCATGACATTATCACTGCACTTTCTGTATATGGATCCGGTTTATAAACTTGATTCATTCTGCGAAATGCAAATCATGTAAACTAAAAATTAGAATTTCCAACTAATTGAAAAGCTGCGGTATCAACAAAAAACTGTTTAGGTAAGTTTGTAAAGAGGTACTTACCTTCAACTATTAACTAGTTCGGAGTCAACTTTACACATTAAAAGATTTGTTTCCCATCCTTATATGATAGTGGCTTCCAGTTTACAAGTTGGAAAAGAAAGGACTAACAAATGATCACTAACCAAGGTTGTATGGAAGTAGTTTTCATTTTCTTCCTTTTTTTTATCACGTACTGTTCAAAACTTATTTTCATGTTAATAATATAATTTGCCTACTGTAACAGTGTCTTGACGACAATGGTTTCGAATGATATCATATTGTCAATAAAATCCGAGTTCTACTTAATTTATTGTATTCGATCATAAAAACAAAGTTATGCATTATGTATCGAGCCAGTTAATAATTAATTCTTTGCGAGTAGGAGGTACTCTTATTATTAATCATTACTGCCACGGGTAAGTTATTATTGGAATTTAAAGTATTCCTGTTGTGGCTTAAAATCCAATCAGTAATTAAACATAAATGAGACCCTTTTTTATTATTTACATTTAGCTTGTTCACTGAAAGACCACCAGACTAGTTTGTATTATTTATGAATATCTTTCTTTGCCATTCAACAGCTGTTATATTTTATTGAAATTTACATAACACAGAAAACTAGAGGCTTTTGGGCGAAAGCCAAGTGAATTATAACGGTAAATTTTTATACACAGTATGTGGCATTATTAAAGAGCTTAAGAATTGCCATATGTTGAATGTTATTGCTGTTATTAATTTTGAAAGGTAAGATACGATCATGAAAATAATTTTCTTTTCTTTCTACCAATTTAAATCCGAATAATAATAATAAACAGGATTTATTTTAAGTTGATATTCTCAACATTTTTCCTTGCTATTAAATGGTGAAATTTATGTAAATTTGTTTTAATTACTTCATCGAAACGAATTCAAGTTTGTTTTGATTCTTCTTTGGAAAAATTCCAATTTAGAAAGTGTTTGACATTGCATTCACCTGTTACATAATAGATTTCAGAGTGCATAGTATTTAAAATGCGAAGAAAAGGTCTATGCAGATTATTATGAACCAATGAACAAAGCAAAAGCGGTATAAAGATAGTTCGAATGAGGTATACCTGTAATATACCTGAAGATTGGTTATGGTCTTTGCCATCTCTGTCTGTTCGTGCTCTTGCGAGGAGGAATGCCAAGATCACGGTCTTTGGTTGCTCCGTTGCCGCTTTCTCAGCAGCAGCGGTTCTTGCAACCGTATCGTGCTTACGCGAGCTTTACCACTACGTGGCGGCAACATCGCACATTTTAGCATGTACTTGTCGGTAATGTTACAGCATAATCATAGTTGCCGACTAGCCAACCATTGCTTGTTTGCAAACGTGTAACTAATGTTATTTTAGTTGTGTTCTTCCTTCGCTTATTTGATATTTATTTGTAGTTTGTTACAAATAATATTAGAAATTATTTTTTTTCCAATTAGCTATTTATCAAAGCTTAAGAAATATCTTTACCACAATACAGATTGCTATTTGCATGAATGACTTTTATAGTCATTTCTTCATAAAGTGTTCGCAAACCGCAAGTCCTTAAACAAGGACTTGAGAGATTTTTATAGTCGACCGACAATTGAATTTTTAGATGCCATGAGAATTTTATTATATTGAGAGTAATTCAATCAAATTCTTTTGCTTGTGTTTTTGCATCAGTCAATTAAAAAACAAAGAGAAAACCTTGCTTTAAATAAGCCAAATAACAAAAATTTAAAATAATTGTTTAAACTTGTGATGTAAGGAAGGTCAATGTTTCTAAATTTAATGTGTCTTGAATCCAATACGGATAACTTTTATTCTTGTCTTATAAAAAGATGATTTAACAAAATCGTTGGTAAAGAAACAGGCCCGGCGTTGGGATGTTTGAGTCTACGGCAGAATTTTGTAAGGTGCCTTTGTGTTGTAAGCAGGGTGGTGAGTTTAATGCCAATATCAGTTGTCCTATTGACCAAAGCACAGCTCCTAAATAGATATCGTGACGTCTCGTTTATGGCAAATGATCTCATTAACTCAAATTAATTTATTTAAGAAAAGTATAGAACCAAGAGTCAATCATTTTTGCCAACAAAATCTAAACAAGTTTTTAGATTGCCCAATTCCTAAAACTCAAAAAACAATTAAGAAATCTTATTGGTTTTGTTTCATATTATCGTAGTGGAATGCTTGCACCTTTTCATGAATTAGTTATACTTGGCAAAGCCACAAATCAATCAATTTATCTCGACTATGAACTCATAAAAATATTTTAATTACACTAAAGATGTTTTTCATAGAAACTAATTTTGGCACATTCTGTTATAAACGCACCTCTTAAGAATTTCCGCTAGTGCAAGTCAGAAAATCATTGCTGGAGTTATTCATCAAGATGTCAATAGGTCATAAGAACGTTTAGGTTTCTATAGCAGAACTGAAAAGTTGTCACGTATGAAATGCACCACCAAAAAGTTCTGGAATTTCCTGACTGGTCAAGACCTTATTATCTTCACTGACCATAAGCCTATCACAGAAAGCAACGACAATTACTTTCAAAGAGATTGAAGAAATCTCGAGTATGTAGGGTATTCCGCAATGGCGCGTAATAAGGGCACAGCGTAATTCCTTGATGAAAGTATAACAAAATATCCGCCGGGGTTTCATTTTCAAATTATAAATCTTAAAATTACGATCCCAAAAAAGGACAACAGTTATCTAATAGCAAACTGTAGCAAATCTTCAGTTGCAGGTATAGAAATGTCTTCGGTAGGTTGAAACCTCAGATGCAAGTTAGGTACCACAATCCCATGATAAAATCAATTGCAGACTAATTAAGGTAAGTATGTAGGAGTAGATTAAAATGAAATTAAGACACAACGACTGTAGTTCGCACTTAAATTACAGTTCCCCCTAACAGAAAGTACGTACTATTAATTCATGAATAGGAAGTTTCAACATGACAAGCTTTGTACTGATACAGAAATTATGACCTTCAACAGAGACTCTGAGTCTTTTATGTCTTCAATTAGTTGTTGAGGGATATGTGGAGACAGGCCCAGGATTAAACTTGTTTAATATTGACTTTTGTTAACAAGAATATTTGTGTTTGCATATGACATTACGGGAAAAGCAAGATATTGTAAAATGTTTTTAAGAACTACTTTTGCCAAAACAACATTAATATCAAGACACGAAACGTCAAAAGGAGCGAGGAAACATCAGAAAAATGAAGATTTCCAAATTTGTTGCAAAAGTAAAAGCTGGAGGAAGAGACTCTAAAACTGTATAAATACTCTCACAGTTGAGTATAAACTGAAGTTTGGTAAATTCACGTTATAAGGAAATTACACCCCCCGTTTTGATTTAACATCCGTAGTCTCAAATCAAAAATTACAGTAGACTTTACAAATCTCAACTCACCTCAGTATCGCGGTCTTCGTTGATCACAAATGTGAAGTGACATATGAACCTACCTTTATCACTCCAATTTAAAATAAAATTCACAAATTATTACTAACATTATAATTCTGTACACAACGCAAAAATGGCTGCATCTGATCGCTGTAACAGTGCACAAAACCTAAATCGTACAAATACAAAATTTCTGATAGAGAAATTTTGGGAATAACTTACAGTATTTTGCTGTTACGGTACTGAATTTCCAACTTAATCTTCTGAACGATTACAAACGAATTAAGGACATAAAAACTACCCCAAACGGCTTGTTCTATACTTATGACAATTAACAACACACGAACATCTTTACAACATTTAGAACTAAAACTTTCCACAGTTTACGGAAAAATAACATATAAAAATAGAAGATTTCATACTTTACGTTCACAAAAGAAGATTTTAATTTGCTTAACGTAAAACAAACTACAACGGTTGTCTGGAACTGACTGAATGCAATACGCATCCTTTGCGTAGCCGTTTTTTCCTTAGCTTCTCGAGCACACATGCGACAAAGCGAATACATTAGAACGGTAAGAGACATCGTGATACCGCACGGATTTTAATTCCATGAAAATGAGAACGAGCAACTGGCGGTTAATCTACGTACATCAAGTGACAACAAGTGTCGACTGTCAATGCAGATTTACGCATACGAGCACTTGAAACAAAGAAACTACGCATTTTAATACACAAATCCAACAAAGAATTCATCGTTTATCTCTAATCTATTTATCAGAGGTTATCAGAATGAAACTCGCTCCTGAAAATAAATATACCGGCGGCGTTGTCTCTACGGGACGGTCTGTTCCATCATCGCAATAAGCTCAAAGAATACAACGTACCTTTTACTACCACGCTGTAAAATTTAAATTTCTTGGAATAAAAGTTTTCCTACTGAGCAAAACCCGGAAGTTGTTTGTACTTACTCGTACTGTACCGGATCAGGAACTTCCTTGTACTTCCTCGGACGGGCTTTATCCTCGTACTGAACTGGATTTGAAGCTTTTTTGTAGTTACTCGGACGTACTCTATCCTTGTATTGAACCGGACCCGGGGCTTTTTTGTACTTACTCGTACTCAACGGGATCGGGAACTTCCTTACCTATTGGGACGAACTTTATCCTCGTATTGTACCGGACTCGGAAGGTTTTTGTGCTTACTCGGACAGACTTTATTCTCGTATCGACCCGGATTCGGAACTTCTTTGTATTTACTCGGAGGGATTTTATTTTTGTACTGAACTGAACCTGGAGCTTTTCTTATCCTTATTCGTACTCAACCGGATCAGGAACTTCCTTGTGCTTACTCGGATGGGCTTATCTTCAGAATAAACCAGAATCGGAACTTGTTTCTACATACTTGTACTGAACCGGATCAAGAACTTCCTTGTACTTACTTGGACGGACTTAAGTTTCGGATTAAACCAGAACCAGAATTTGTTTCTTACTTACTCGTACTGAATCGGATCAGGAACTTTCTTGTACTTACTCAGACGAACTTCATCCTCGTACTGAACCGGACGCGCAGCTTTTTGTACTTACTCGGACGGAGTTTATTTTCGTGTTGAACCAAACCCGGAGCTTGTTTGTACTTATCCATATTGCACCGGATCAGGAACTTCCTCGTACTCCCTTGAAAGGACTTTATCCTTCTACTGAACACAATCTGGAGCTGGTTTGTACTTACCCATACTGAATCAGACCAGGAAATTTGGCGAAACTCATTCAACTCTGTTCCCAACTGTAGTAACAGAATGCTAGATTTAGTCTTATTTAATACTTATTGTATTCAAACCGTTTGAAGAGCTAGTTTTTCTGTTGTAAACGCAGATAACTATCACTCACCCTTAGAGATTCTATTAAAAGAACAACACATTAAAGTAAACTCGCAAAACAATGAAATCATATACAGTTATAGAAGGACTGACTATGATAGCATTAATCAATGTTTTCTTGATAGATTTTCCAACCTTTATTGCGAAGATACATTTAACACCTTTTATATACTATTGTATACGATGTAATAAAAAACCTTGTTCCTCGTAGAAGACCCTGTTGTTCTCGGTTTCCATCGATGCAACAACCAGGGTTATAAGGGAAAAACACAAATTTCATAAACGGGGGAAGCAGCTTGGAAATAAAGTTGATTACTTAACATTTAGTTTGTTGTTCGGTAGATCAAAATATCTTATTGCTACTGATTTTCGCAATTACGTAGAATTTACTGAGAATGATATCGTGCAGAATCCGAAAAGAAATTCAAAAAAACCGCATCAAACACTGTTTATAGACTGTTATTTGCTCAATACTTTGTTTCGGTATTTACTGATGGTTCTAATTAAATATTAACTCAGTAGGTGATTATGATAATGCAAATCCTTCTTTAATGATTTCCCCGGAAGTAGTGAAACAACAACTCAGTTGTCTTGATATGAAGAAGGCACTTCCACTATAGATATCATTTAATCTGTTTATATCGGAAGGTATCTTTACATCACGGTGGAAGAAAGCGCATGTCATTTCGATATTTAAGCCTGATAACGAGAATTGTTGACAACTCTCGACCAGTGTTTTTGCTTTCAGCTATTCAAAAGGTTTTTGAGAAAATAGTGTACCAGGATAATTGTTAGAAACCAAATTACCACTCAACAACTCGGACAATGGATAAAAGAATTCATGTCGAAGCTACATACACAAATCTTGCGCAAGGCCTTTGATAAAATTGATCATAATGTTCTGGTACGCAAACTCGAAACAGTGAGGATTCCTTCCGACATACGAAAATTAATTAAATCTTATATTTTCCACTGTCTAATGTCCAATAAATTTAATGGTTTTCTGTAAAGCTGCACCTCTGGTGTTCCTCAGGGTTCTCATCTTAGACCACTTCTTTATATATCTATGTTAATGACGTTGTTGAAATTCACAAACAATAATGTACGCGGATGATATAAAGATAGTAAACCTTGATGATTGCTATTTGTTACATCGGAGATTTGGTTGCTACTCACTGTTGCTGGCTTCACGCAGGTTGGATGAATTTAAAAGTTAAAAGCTAGAAAAAAGCTGACCTAGAGACCTACACAGGCCGGGTTTTTAGTCGGGCCTTTGTAGGAAATTTAGTCCTCTTTATTTACTAATAACTCCGCCTCTAGAAAGAACTAGATGGATTGAGTAGCTCAGTAACTGCCAGTACCAGTTGCAAGCCCGGATAAACGAAGAGAGTTGTGACACTAGGCTTTAGCAATATAACCCACATAAAAGTTTAAGGGAAAAGCTAAAAACTGATGGCATAATGAAAAAACTACGGATATGCCTCCGGCTGAAAATCCACCTCTTTAATAAAGGGAGCCCCACATGATGCGGGGGAGGGTGGGAAAATCTGCTAGACGTTACACAGCTAACCGGGACTTGAATCTCAACCAAAAGAAGAAAGTTTCTAAACAACGAATAAGATGTAGAACATGGAACATAGAGAGATGGAGAAGTAAGGATAAAGAAGTAGTTAGTGATTTTAATAAGATAAATATGGACATACTAATAATTAGTGAAACAAAAAAGAAGCGCAATGAAATAGAGGATATTGATGGAGTGAACAGAAAACAGAGAGCAAAAACTGAAAAAGAAGGATAATAACAGCATGGGAGCCAGTTAATGAAAGAACGATAAAACTGAATATGAAAATCTTCCGAAGGGAATTAACTATTATCGGAGTCTATGAACTAATGAAAGACAGCCCTATCACAAAAAAAAGGAATTTATAGAAATACTAAAAGAAGAAATAGAAAAAATAGAAAACCACCAAGAAGTAATAATTGCAAGGGAAAAAAGATGAGTGACAGCACAATTGGAAGATTTGGAGGAAACGGGAATGGCTAACGAATAATAGAACTCTGTGAACTAAATCACCTCAACAAAGTTGCCAATGGCTTTTACAGCCACAAGGATATTCTCACACACACGTGGATACAACATACAAGAAATCTGAAATTGATAATCGACTACATTATTGTAAGGGTGAAAAGAGAAGTGAATGTGAAACGGATCATCGATTAACAGCAGCAACTTTAGAATTCCCATGGCTCAATACACAAAGTAAAGAAGAAAGAGAACCAAAAACACCAGATCGTATAGTAACAGAAGATAAATATAAAATGCACCTTTTGCAAGACAATATAATAAAAGATTTGTACAAAAAACGACTGGACGAAAAGTTGATTGAATTTCAATTTGGAAGCATTGATCAAACTTATGAGCGCATCAAAACTATCTTAAAACAAGCAGGATTAGAAATCTTAGAGAAAACTGAAACATCGAGGAACAATAATTATAAGAATGATCTTAATGAGAAAGCAAGACACGCCATTGAAGAAAATTAAAAATTACACGAAAAATATCTAAGCACAAAATCGGATGAAGACCTAATAAGATACAGAGAAAAGAACAGAGAAACAAAAAAATAGTAAATAAAAAAAAGAACGAAAGAAAGAAAGATAATATATTGAAGGCACACCGAGTTTCGAATCTTTGAAGATGTTGAAAGCGCTAAAGATACAAAGCTGAATTAAAAAGTGAAAACAATGAAATTTAACAAAAGACATATTTTATTTTTCTACATAATCACCTTGTATATCAACACACTTGGACCCATGTATCTCTAACTTTTTAATCCCTTCACGGAGATGGTTTCCTCAACGCCTGAGAAATTTGCACTTAAAGCGTCGATGATTTCTTTATTGGACCTGAATTTCTTCAGACATTTTTTCAGTTTGTGAAACAGATGAAAGCCCGACGGAGCCAAACCGGGTGAGTAGGGAGGATGGCGAACGATTTCAAACTTCAACTCGACTTTTTTTGTTGAGCAACTACACTTGCATGGACTGGTGCATTGTCTTAGTGAAACAAGATTCTTTTCCTTCACATTTCGGGACGTTTTCCACGAATTGCTGCATTTAGTTGTTCTAAAAGTGTTGAGTAATATTGGTCTGTTATGGTTTTTCCTTTCTCCGGATAGTCAATAAGTAAAATGCCTTTAGTATCCCAAAAAAATAGAAACCATTACTTTTGCAGCCAACTGAACTGTTCTTGCCTTCTTCGGGAGAGATTATCCCTGGTCAACCCACTGTTTTGACTGTTGTTTAGTTTTGTCCATGGTCACAAATCTCCTAATGAAATCAACTGGATTTTTTCTAAACTGCAAACACTCACCTGAAGTTGGAGCATGCATGCGTTTTTGTTCTGGAGTGAGCAGACGTGCACCCATCTTGCTGAAAGTTTTTTTAATCCCAACTTTTGGCGCAATATATTGACAACCCGTTCATACGAGATGCCCACAGCCTCAACTATTTCACGAACTTTATTCGATAATTGTCTAACACGATATCATAGATCCTGTCAATGAATTCTGGAGTAGTCGCAGATTTCGTTCACCCTGAACGAGGTTCATCAATTGTGTGGGTACGTCCACGTTTGAAATCAGACATACAAAAACCTGCGGTGGAAAACGATGGTGAAGAGTAGTCAAGAACAGAATCCAATCTGGCTTTAACTTCTGTGGTTATTTTGCCCTCCAAATAAAATATTGAATGACAGCTCTAATTTCATTTTTCTCCATAATTGAAAAATTACGAAATCCAAGTATATCAACGGTTATCAAAAGTGAACTAAATGACAGATCAATTTGATTTTTTTTCTACGAACAATTGAAATATCAGTCCAGGGACGTACCCAAGGAATTTTTTTGGGGGGGGGGAGCTGTGACAATTCTGCCAACTCTTGTAACATCAAATTACCAACAACAAAATTGAAGCGGGACATTTGGGTCTTCCAGTTGATGCTTTTATTTTAATTTTAAAAAAAACTGAAATTATTAAGTAAATCACCTCAAACCAGTAAATAGAGAGGAACTTGATTGTAATATACTGGGTGTCCCAGACCACACGTCCACCTCTATTAAAATTAAGGGGTTTGAGATTTTTTGTTGAAACGAATGGTTCCCTTACTAATTTGGACGCCCTCTTTCCGATGGTGTAAAAATTGAAAACTTCCGAGCCCCCCTTATAGAGGATATGGGGGACAACTTTAAAATTGTAAATGGAAATCCCTATTTTTTATTGCAAATTTCGATTCTAAGAAGCAAAATACTTGAAATTTATTTAAAGCATTTTTTTCAATTCCTAACAGATGGAACTGTAAACGCAAAAGACTTCTTATCTGAAATTTTGCGATTATCCCACAAAATACACTTCCGATCAAAGATTAAAATAAACATATTGAATATTATCAAAACAATTTTTAAATTGTGCTAAAATTGAACTGCCAACTCACTCTTGGAGGGTGAGTGGCGTGAGACAGTTTTACATTTTACATAGATCCCCAGTTTTTACCCATTTTCTGAATTTCTAAAACAGTATATTTTGTGGGATAAGCGCAAAATTTCAGTGTTTTGCGTTTACAGCGCCATCTGCTATGAATCAAAAAGAATGTTTCAAATAAATTCCACATATTTTGCGGCTTAGAATTCAAATTTGCAATAGAATATAGCGGTTTCCATTTACAGTTTTAAAGTTACCCCCCATCACCCTATCGGGAGGGGGGCTCGGGTGTTTTCAATTTTTATACCATCGGAAAGAAGATGTCAAAATTAGTAAGGGAACGGTTCGTTTTATCAAAGAATCTCCAACCCCTTAATTTTAATAGGAGTGGACGGGTGGTCTGACATACCCAGTATATATTAAGTAAATAAAGATGGAATGATGAAACAACAACTTTGTCACTTTTTTAACAAAATTCATTGTACAACCTTCACCGCACGATTTCGTTTTGGCTACTGCACAACTACATTCAAATCTTAATACATTTTATACAATCTTTTTCCTTTACATTTTAAGATGGGAAAGGATGAATATAAAGAAACTCATAAAATATTATTTTTAACGTAAATATCTTTCTAAAGAAACCGCTCTAAATCGTCATATGGATGGACTGTGGAATTAGTAGAAAAAAATTGCAAAAATGGAAGGACAATATGTATCAGCAATGCAATAAAAACATATCTACTAACCAGAAACCAAACAGAAGATCCTAATTCTAATATCTGAAGTTACAAAAATCCTTTTTTGTTACTTCGAAGCTAATACTATAATAAGGGCATAACATAACTAAAGATTTATTGCCCCTTTTCACTCATTTAAAAGTGTTTCTGGATTGTCTGACTACCCTAACTATGAACCAGGAACAACGATATTTATACTGGTATATCTTTGCAAATTCAAGCTACTGTACAAAAGCTATTTGGAAAAATATGTGCTTCTTTGAAAAAGCACAGATTAAATAAAAGTCAGATATTTCACTCCTTATACCACCAGTGTTCCCATTTTTTGTCTCTGCGCATTTACATTTGCAGCTCCGAGAGTTTACCACGCCTACTTTATGAAAAGTGCATACCACGCTTTGCTGCTTGCGCAGTACATGTCAAAATCGCAAGCTCTGGGAGTTGCTTGGAAAGAGAGAGCAATAGAATCCACAAATTTGTCGAAGTGAAACATCTGACTTTTATTTAATCTGTGGAAGAACTAAAATTTCAGATTACCAAGGTTTTAAAACTAAAACTTTGAAAGAAACATCTGTATCTGATTAAATTGTTTCTTGTGGTTTTCTTTTGTCATCTTATTTCTGACATCCTTCTTAAAGCCCTAATGGAGTAATAATCACTGAGTAGGTATTGTTGCATTGAGTGGTGAAGTATGGTTACGGTCGCCTTACCTCTACGACTTTCCTATTATTTTATTACTAAAGTAAAGGATAAAACCGTATTTTAATTTTTTAAAGTACAGTTTACATTTATTGCAAAACTGCTTTTCAAGTAGTCTAACCAATAAGAATATTATATTTTTTAGTCATGTGTGTACATATTTCTCGCTACAGAATTTTTTTCTGAATTGTAAATTTCCAACTTGCCAAAGAAATGCCAACTGACCACGAGACTGGGGGGAGGCTCCCCACCCTACCCCCTCTTTGGGTTCGTCCCTGTATCAGTCTACTTGATGATGCAAAATAAATTGAATTATGGTCACCATCTAGGGACAATTCCGGAAATTTTTCAATCCAGCCTCATACATATACAGTACATGCTACTTGACGACTGGGAGACTTATTATAAAGAACTGTTAACCGAAGATTAACACAATTTATACACCTGAAAGAGGAACAAAAGCCACACATAGAAGAAGAAACGACAGAAAATGAAATAAAGAGCGCTATAAGATCAATGAAAAACAACAGTTCGGCAGGACCTGGAGGAATTGTGCCTGAGATGGTTACGTATGGCTCAGAGAAACTGATTCGCACGCAGAAAAATATTTTTGAAAGAGCTATAAATGGAGAAGGACTACCCAGTGAATATATTTAAAAAAGATAACCAAAAACAATGTACGAACTATAAAGGTATTAGTATAATATCAATAATAGAAATATTATAATGGAAAAATAATCAGAAATAAGATAGAAGAACGTATAAAAGGAGATCAAGCTGGATTTACAGCTGAAAGATTCTGCATAGACCATATCTACAATATACTAGAACTGTCACAGAAAAGAAAGAGCAAAAAATAGGGCAGTTCACTTGGCATTCATTGATATAAAGAAAGCATATGACTCGATACCAAAACACAAACTTGAAAAACACTTAGACTGACCAAACACAATAGGTTTCGAAAATCTTATAATTTTTTCCGACCGACGACTCGACTAATAGCGGAATTTATAACATTTGATTTCTTTTAAGATTATTTGGAAAAAATCACAATCACCTTAGTAAAGAGGAGGTGGTGATCTGACTGACTGACTAAGAAACTATTTTCAATGCTTATTTCTGCTTCAGGAAATTGACTTTATCTTATACGGTATACAGATAAATGTTTATCTATAAACTTCAACATCAATCATATATAGAATCGCGTTGGTGTAAGGTGCAAGCCTTCCCTGTCCACCTGTAATACTTGATAGCAATTTAAAAAAAAATTAACTTTAAAAAAGATAAGTAAAGAATTTGACAAGCATTCAAAAACAAACAAAAAATGAAATATCTAACCGACGAAATATTAAACACGTTGCAAGTAAAATTTGATAAACTAGCCTTAGAGACTAGAGGTTTGTGATTTGATTGACGTAAAACAGATTAATAAAATAAAATTGTGGTGATAAAAATTAACAAAGTAAATATTTTAAAAAGTAAAATTGAAAAGGATGTTAGTATTTTTACGAACAGTTAATTATGTGATGCGGTCTTTACTGGTTCTTGAAAGCTATAATATGTGGTACTGTTTCACACCCGACGAAGACTCGAATAGTTCCTAATGGTATAAAACTTTTTTTTGTAAACAAGTACTGTGTGTATGGTATAACTATAAATTAGTAAAGAAAATATACAATTTCTCACTTGCCTTTTTATTTTGGCAGTTTTCTTTGTTTCTCAACAACGTGTTGCTATGACTGCCCATAAGCCAACTTGTAAAATTGGGCAGTAATTGTAATTAAAAAAATGAGAACAAAGAGAAATGGCAATATGAAACAGGTAATAAAATAAATTTTTTCCCGCTTTACATAACAGTTTTTGCTGCTTTATCGTTAAATAGAGTTTTTATTAAATTGCTTTAAGACTTTTTAACATTAAAAGTTAATAATGATACTACTTCTAAATTTTATGTGATAAGAAATCTTTCTGTCTCGTCATTATTGTTAGTCGACTACCTTTTAGAGTACATCAATTCAAAAATAAAATTGTTTTATTGATGTTTGGACAAAAATCTAATTTGTCTCAGGACGCATTAAGCCCTGAAAGACCCCGAAAAACTAGCACTGATTTGATAAGCTCGCCTGGTTTACTTTTTAATGCTATTGCAATGGACTCAAGCCAAATTCAAGTGCGCTACCTTCATAATTTACCTGAAGTGATAAACTGACAACTAAAGAATAAAACTCATCCGCTTCACAGTTTCCAAAAGCTTAAATATTTCTGAGACCCATCATAATCCTGTTTACTAAATACAATAATTAGTTTACAACCTCGTTTTTAAATACTTTAATCCTTCAAAAGCTATATACCTGCCTGTAGCAAATGATATTTCTTTATTTTTCAATGGTAAAAGTCCATTGTCGGTATGTTTCCCGCCATTTTGCAGATTTATTCTCAAATTTGTTCTTGAAGAGTTGTTTATTTTACTGAAAGTAAATCTCTTGAGTTATTGACGACAGCTTTAAGAATGATGGTTTCTAATTTTCTATACACGAACCGGCTCCGTTTCCATTTATGACTTTTAAAAGGAGGTAAGCGCCTGCAGCGGGGGTGCGTCTCACTTTTAAATAATAAAATTATTTTTTACATTTGGCATTATAAATGTCGCAGATGTAAAAATAGCTAGTTTCTAAACAAATACATAATAATTCTGTAATTTATTGAATCCTAATTAAATTTTCTCTTAATTAGATATTGTTGTGACTCCACATATGAAAAAGTTTTTAATTTTATGATGCTAATCTTATCGTAAGGCCGAGGCGTAAAGTAATTAAATGATGCCATCTGAAGCAAAAAAGTTTTGTAACCTCACGTCTTTTTCTTATTATTAGATCTAGTACAAATACGTCATCCTCTGAACTAACTAATAATACGTACTTATACCTACGTACTCATTACAAGTTTTTATATTATGCACTCATAAACTGTTGATACAAAATTCAGTGCTCTTGATTGTTTTGATTAAAAGTCTGTGGGGAAATTAAATACATTTTCTTGAACTATCCATGAAAAATATTAAAATCTATGTTGTTGGATGTTTACTGTACGGATATGGAAACTACTGCAGCTTAATTCAACGCAGTTTTTGTCTTGAAAACAATGTTCGTGGATTACTAGAGATTTTGAAAAAACAAATTTTATAATTTCCTTATACTATATACAGGGTGGTTCTCAACTTGTTTGTTTTCTTTAAAGGGCAAAAGAGGGGGGAGGGGTACGAAAGAAGCTGATCTACGTTAAATTGCATTACAAAATATGCATAGTTTCGAAGATATAAAGCTTTAGATAACACTGATTAACAAAGTTTTTGATTCTTAAACAGCACTAGGTAGTACTTATGTAACTCTTCATTCTGAATTCAAATCTGCTTTCAGATTTTTTCTATCACGTGTAGCTTTTGAAATATATACATTTGAAGTTCCAGTGGACAGTGCAATTATAATTACATTAGGTAATTACGTACGTATTAGCGATAAGAGGTTTTGGAAATGAGGTAATTGCATTCCACGTATAATTATTAGAAAGCTATTAACATGTCATCAACAGGTATGTCACTCTGATAAATATTTGTAAATATTATTTCAACTTATGTATGAACCTGTTCAGTGTTAGTACCGTTTTGTAGAGCTAGTGAAGTTTTATAAAGTTGCATTATCACTGCTTAACAAAGAAAATTTCTTGTGTTTTGAGTGATAACTACAGAACTATTAATCATGTTCCGTAAATGTGCAAACGATCCGGACAGTTTTTGTTACGTTTGTGGAGAGTTTACTGCTAAACACCAAAAACGATGTTTTACTGTGCTAATAAGGAGAGCTTATCGTCTGTACTTTGCATGTCAAGTTGGAGTTCAAGATAAGCAATGGGCACCACATATTTGTTGTGTTTCTTGTGCAAATCGCCTTCGACAGTGGATAGAAGGTTCCCGTGTATGTATGCCCTTCGCAGTACTTATGATATGGAGGGAACAAAAGGATCATCTAATCGATTGTTACTTCTGCATAACAAAGATAGCACGCTTCTCTGCAAAAAAATAAAAAATTTGTTATGTATCCTAATTTAACATCGGCGATAAGATCCGTTGGCCATTGTACTGGTCTTCCAGTTCCTGTGCCACCAGAAACATTTGAAGGATCAGATGAAGAAAATGTCGACATTGTTTCTAACAACGATCCAGAGTTTTTTCTGCCACATCCCACTGAGCCACATTTGATCACGCAGGCACAACTAAAGATTTAGTTCGTGATTTGAACTTAAGCAAAAGCAAAGCCGAGTTGCTTGGCCCCCGATTGAAATGTTGGAATTTATTGAAACACACTACCAAAATTAGTTATTTTCGTAATCACGAAAAGAAGTTTTCTGAGTTTTATTCTATGGACGACAATCTTACCTACTGCAGTGATATTGACGGTTTGATGGAAACCCTTAGACGTAAACAGAAACCAGAAGAATGGCGACTGTTCATTGATACATCTAAATTTAGTTTGAAAGCAGTTCTATTGCACAATGGCAATTCATTGCCTTCAGTTCCCACTGCATATTCAGTTCACCTAAAGGAATCTTATGAAACTATGAAATGCCTTTTAACGAGCGTAGACTATAAACGATACGAGTGAGACATCTGTGAAGATTTGAAAGTTATAGCTTTGTTATTAGGAATGCAACTGGGATTTACAAAATACAGTTGCTTTTAGTGCGAGTGGAACAGTCGTGCTAAATCGCAGCATTATTTTGTGAAAAGTTGGCCTAGTAGGCAAATAGTTATGAGAGAAAAAAAATATTTTACGTGAAAGCGGATAGAAACAATATCTATTTGCCCCCTTTGCATATAAAGTTAGGGCTGATAAAAAATTTTGTAAAACGTGTGGACCGTGGCAGAAGAGGTTTTCAGTACATAAAAGAAAAATTTCCAAAAATCAGCGAAGCTAAGATAAGGGAGGACATATTTATGGGTCCCCAAATTCGGCAATTAATGAATGACAGCCGTTTCGATGCGATTCTACGAGGAAAAGAAAAGGTGGTGTGGAATTGTTTCAAATTTGTCGTAAAGGGCTTTCTGGGCAATAACAAAGAGGAAAATTTCAAAAACCTCGTCGACGAAATGTTGACAGCTTACCGTAAAATGGGATGTAATATGTCGCTAAAGATGCATCATTTACATTCCCATTTGGATTTTTTTCCAAACAATTTGGGAGCTGTAAGTGATAAGCTTGGGAAGCGTTTACATCAAAACCTTTCAACGTTGGAAAACCGGTACCAGGGAAGATGAAATTCAAACATGTTAGGTGATTACTGTTGGTTGCTAATTAGAGAAGACCCTAATATATTATTACACAAAAGAAAACTATCAAATAGAATAGTTGAAAGTCACTTAGCCCATTTGGTTTTACGCCAAGAGGAACAGAATTATTGCCGTCAGATACAATGCTTAGATCTGGATTATAATCACTTCTCCATTTAGCAAAGTTAAAGTCTTCTTATCTTCTGCATTATAAAATAAGTGTAAGTTATTAAGTTCCATCCAATTCACTAGAGCGATACCATTTCTATCGTTTTCATCAAAATTCCATAAATTATGATGACAATTGAAGTCTGCAGCATATGAAGATGTTCTTAATCGACCGAAAAATTTCCTGGCCAAACACCGTTTGGAGGTTTATAAACGTTACAAATACGAGGATAATTTCAAAAGTTCTCGGAATGACCTTTATGCTCCGCTAGTAGCGTCAAGTTGTTAATGTCATTTTAACATTTTATCTTTCAATGGACATCTGCAAAAAATTCATTTTATTGCATCAACTCATTCTGTGTGAAACAAGTGCTTGCAAAGGACGCCAAACGTGTGTTGTCAAAATAGAGAAAACAGGAGTTCGTTGAGTGACTAAGTTTTTTGTTTTGGAAGGTTTATCGGCAACGGAAATCCACGAAACCTTACTACAAAAAGTGTTGAAGGAATCTGCATAATCATTTTCCACTGTTTCAAAGAGTTTAAACATTTAAACGATCCCTGTAGTGGACGCCCAAAAAGTACAACTACAGAACTGGCACAAAAATATATGATATGGTCCTTGCAGACAGGCAATTGAAGGTTGCTGAGTCAGCGTTTCAACTGAACGCGTTTACCATGTTTTAACACAAGATTTGGAAATGAAAAAGCTCTATGCAAGATGGATGCCGCATTTGTTGATCGTCGATCAAAAACTCATTCGACTGTAAATATCGCAGAGTTGTTTGAACCGTTTCAACAAGGATAGGAAGGATTTTTTTACGGCGATTTGTAACTATGGATGAAACTTGGATCCATCACCATATACCGAAGACAAAACAGCAGTCGAGATAGTGTACAGTAGCTGGTTGTTTAGCTCCAAAGAAGGCCAAGTCGGTGTCATCAGCTGGTAAGGTTATAGCGTCGGTATTCTGGGACTCAAGCGGAATACTTACTTGGAAAACGATCAAACCGTTACTGGAGCATATTATGCAAGCATTCAAACTAAATAAAAATAGTAAAGCAAAAAGACCTGGTTTATCGAAAAAGAAAGTGTTTTATCATGAGGACAATGCATCTCCTCACAAAAGTGCAATTGCAATGGCTAAATTGGGCGAATTGAGATATGAATTATTGGAACATCTGCTCTATTCTCCGGATTTAGCACCGTCAAACTTCCGTCTTTTTCCAAATTTAAAAAAATCTGTGGCTGAAAAGCTTTTCAAGACAAACGAAGAGATCATTGCAGCAGTGAACAACTATTTTGAAGAGCTTCCGAAGATCATTACCGGAAATGGGTAGAATTACTGAAAAAATGTTGGGCCAAGTGTATTACTGTTTTAGGAGATTATGTTGAAAAATACTTAAATTGATTTTTGCGATTATAAATATGTTCTTTCATTTTCATTCCGAGGACTTTTCAAGTTATCCTCGTATGTATACGTCATATACTTTAGCTATTATTATAAATATGTCGTTACTTGTTTTTTGTACACTGTATGATAGTTTGACATATCTTCTTTTACATTTTACGGCTATTTAAATAAGCAAGCAATTTATAACCCGGTATTTTTCCTCTCGAATACAACTGCTCTTCGGTTACTGTGTGAGTTTCCTATAGAAGAGTAACATCCATTTTGTTATTATAAGTAATTCTGAAAAAGGTATTCAGCTTTATCCGTAGACGTTCCTTCAAATTTAGGTTCCTTTCTTCATATGTTTAAGCAATTCTTATGTTGCAGTAGAGAGGTGTGTTTTTACCCTTATAGTTCTTCATTCAACAAGACTTCTCATAGGATGTTTAGACTTTACAATAATTACAGAATCAATTTAACTATAAACAGCGCCTAGCGATCATCTGTTCTAACAGAGTGAAAAATTTATTAACTCCCATATTAGGTTACGAGAAAGAAAGAACGACGCCCAATTCCTTAAATTTGACAAACGTAACATATTTTGTTCTCTAGCTACAACGACTCCCCAATTTTGACGTATGTAGATCTATCTCAAAGGTTTATACATTGACTGTTTCTTTTTGTCACAGTGCTACAAACTAGAGGCCTGCACGAGCTGGGTTTTCTAATCGAGCCTTTACGCGGGTTACTCGGATTCGGGTCGATCAGGCCCTCAGTTTAAATGCTTATCGGACTTTTCGGGCCTACATCACCTCAATCCGGCCGCTGGGCCTTTTGAACTTCTCGGCCCCTAGTGTTTCGGGCTTGTTGGATCGTTCAGAATGTCGGACCTGTTGCGCCTTTTAGACATCTTGACCCTTCGGGTCTATCGGGCCGTTTGAATCACCTCTTGGATCTGTTGGACCGTTCTGATAGTCAGACTTGTCGGGCCTTTTCGATTTTTCGGCCCTTCGGGTCTCTCCAATCTATCACAGCCTTTAGACCTCTCGGACCTGTTGGACCGTTCTGGTCGTCAGGCTTGTCGGACCTTTTCGACTTCTCGGCCCTTCGTGTCTCTCGGGTCTATCGTATCGTTTGGACCTTTTAAGCTTGTTGGATCGTTCGGGCCGTCGGATCTGTCGCACCATTTAGACATCTCAGCCCTTCGGGTCTATCGGGTTGTTTGGACCTCTCGGCTGTTGGACCATTCTGACTGTCGGGCCTGTCGGGTCTTTTGAACTTCTCGGTCCTGTCGGATCTCCCGAGCCTATTGGCCATACGGATCTGTTGGGTTATTCGGACCTTTCGGGCTTCTCGGATCGTTCGGGTTGTCGGGCCTTTTGGACTTTTCGGCCCTTCGGCTTTTTTACGGGCCGTTTGGGCCTCTTAGGCTGTTCGGGTCTGTCAGGCCGATCAAAAAAGTTACCGAGTTTGTCCCCAGTCTGACCGGGCCCGGCCGATCCTAGAAATTCTGACCCGTGAAGAGCTCTACAGTACAAACTTGTTTAAATTGCTACTCCTTACAAACTTTCTTTATAACAAAATGCCGCACCATTTCCCCTATTGACGGATTATCATTAATTAAGTAATTGTGCAAGCGCTTCATAGTAGTTGAGGTGGGCACCAGTCATATTTTTCTGTCCGCCACACAGCACGCAGGAAGAAGTGTCGGACGACACCTACGCTAGAGAGCTGTGCCTGCTGGTAGTCGTACCCTGTGTGCATTCTGAAGCAGATCACGGCTACGTCTCTGGGAAGGTCGTAAGGTAGGCGGTCACTGGCTCTAACAGGGAGGACCATTGCTTGCCCTCCGTACTCACAGTATGTTTGGCTTTCACCTCACTGCTTAGTGCTCATCTTAGCAGTAATCTTCCCGGGCCGTGAGAGCCAGAATAGCTGCCTGGGAATCAATGAGAAGAACTGCTTTATTTCAACGCTTAACATTAAAGCGTTTAAGAGCTAGGAGGACAGTTTTTATCTTTCCATCAAAATTCAAGGCAAATGCCCTGACTGCCTGTTAGATCTGGAAGTTTTCTGCTTGGACTCCTGAGCTTTCATTACCACGAGCATCAAGCGCCGAACCATCGGTGTACATGTGGATCCGCTCTGTGACTGGATATCTTTCATGAATGGTTCCAGTGCGATGGTTCGGCTCGATAGAGTCCAATCTCGCCTTAGGGATGTGGCGCACCAAAACATCCCTAACTGCATATCCTGAGGGTACTCCCTCATTTATATTCAAATTATATGCGGCTCCGAGTTCGGACGCTTTTACAGAGAAGGATTTCTGTGTTTTCAGTCGCTGAGTGGGCGATTTATAGTTTTTCTAGTAGTCCATCTTCAAACGATTTACTTTTTCATTTAGACTTATTACAGCCAGGTCTCTTCTTATCGATAATAGATCTACACCGGTTTGCAATTCCATCGCTTTAATAGTGGTAGAGCTGGGACCCCCAAAAGTTTTGTTTGAATTTTGTAATTTTTTAATTGAGCACTACCTGATTTACTTTTAGTTTCTTATAAACTTTTTGGATA
This sequence comes from Ignelater luminosus, assembly GCA_011009095.1. Classification (NCBI taxonomy): domain Eukaryota; kingdom Metazoa; phylum Arthropoda; class Insecta; order Coleoptera; family Elateridae; genus Ignelater; species Ignelater luminosus. The sequence goes on from VTPC01001130.1 coordinate 88,680, forward strand.
AAAGATTTTATTTCTGTAAAAAACTTAATGTTTTGATTTTAATTTATTTTTACGCAATATATCACGTTTTTTTAAACTCATTTGTTTTTAAATTATTTTTCATTTTGCAACTTTTAACACAGTCCCCCTAATTAAAAATTTTAATTTACAATTTTAGATTTAAACTGTGTATATTTTACTGATTGCAAGCGTTTTGTAAATATATCACCTAACTGATATTCAGATGAACAATAATAAATATTAATTAGACTAAAGCTCTGCAGGGGCTGAGATTTTCAGCCCCGATCCGGTTCGGCTCGACTGGGACTAAACTTGACGGGCCCCGAAAGAAAACGGCAACTCTTTGATCGGCCGGAAAAGTCCGAGAGGTCCGGACGGCCCAACAGATCCGGGATTCTGAATGGCCCGAAATATTTGAACGCCCCGATAGGGCCGAGTGACCCGACAGGCCCGACAAGACCAAATGGCCCGATTGACTGGAAAAGCCCAATAAATTTATAAATTGAGGCCCGACCCTATCCGGACCGCGTAAAGGCTTGACTGGAAAACCCGGCCCGTGCAGGACTCTAGGCTGTCTGCTTGCTATGTGCAAAACTGAAATAAAAAAAGTCTAAAAATTAGTCTGTAAATGTAGTCGTGTCTGATTGGGAGATCCCTGTACTGAACATAGGAAAAGCTCACCCTGTATGATAATTATAATAGTAAAATTTGCAAGATCTTTTAAAATTGTGCAATTAGAAAAAAAAAGTTATTTTTAAAATGAAGAAAGAAAAATAAAAATTAATTTTATAAACATGTAAACATGATCTTGCAATGAATCTTAATAGGATACTCATGTCTTCTAGCTTTGCATAATTACACGTTCTCTAATTAATAAAAAATTAAAACAACCGTACCTTTAATTATTATTTTAGTCATTGTTACAAGTTGTATATTTTGCATAAATTCCGTATTTAAATAAAATTATAAATCTAGTAAATTATCAATAAATTGCTGTTTTATGCATGCATTTTTTATTTTTCCAAGTATTTAACGAAACTTAGCAATTTTTTATTCTCTAATGATACATTCAATTATGCACTTTAAATTTTAACAGATTAAGTATATATAGACAGTTCAAAGAGTTTTTTTTTAAAATGGTGTTACGAGATATAGCATGCTTCTAGAAAAGGAATTCCGGAAGAATTACTAAGCAAATAGAATTTTCAGCTTGTTTACAAATAATTCTGTTATTACCGGTTGTAGATGAGCTTAGATGATCGAGTTATAATTGTAATTTTAACCTTGTATTTTTTATGTTAATGAATGTTAATTTAAGAAGGTGCGCTTCAGCACTCCCAGTATTTCTATTTTTCTTCACTTTTTTTTTGATTTAGTTTATGTAGTTCAGAACTACTTAATTATGCAATTCAATTACTTAAAAAAGAGGAAATTCAGTGAAAATTAGATAAAAAACAATTATTAAAAAAAAGTGCTACGATTATTTAAACAACTACAGTTTTATTGAACAATAAAAAGCCTACTGTTTGGTATTTGTGACATAAACAATCTTTCTAGTTAAGGGTAATGTGTGGGATAGTATTAATACAAATTAAAATAAAACATAAACTATGTCCAACAATAGTAGTATAATTGAGAGCGTTACTAAATAAAAATAGCAAAAAGTTGTTAAGGTCCTATAAACTGTTTGCCATTATGTTGTCCTATTCTAGTGCAACGACAAAAAAGCATGTAGAATCAATTACACAAATGATATTTTTATCATATTATATGGTTATGATTTGAATTGTTGATAGCTAATAAATATGCCGGACTATTAACAAATTTTATTAATAACTGTTACGAAATACCATTTATCGCTGTTGTAAGAGGTTACAAATTAATACTTGATTTAGTATGTACTAGTAGTAGGTGCAGAGGTTTCAATTTTTCATAATACAAAATACAATCTCAATAGTGTAGTAGACCAGGAAGTGACAACTATTATTTTATAAACATCTATGTTAACTGATTCTCACTGACTTATTTGCTTTTTTGAAACAAGGAAACAAGCATTAAAATTTCACTAAAAGAGATTTTCCATTTTGCCTTGCCTTTTATGCATGGGTTGTTCAAATAAAGAATAAAAATGAAAACTGCAATAATAAATAACAACCATACCCGAAATCAGCATCCGAATGCATACTTTCGTTAATTTTCTATCAATATCTGGGTAGGTCATCTATTAGATTTGACAACGTTGTAAATATTTGCATCTAACATCTCCCTTTGTTTAATAACAAATAGAATGATTAGCTTGAATTCTATGCAATTGTATATCATCCTTGGTAAAAGTAGGAAAACTAATCTCGAAATCAACCATTATAATTACAAAATATGAAAAATTATCTCAAAAGTCCAAAAGAAAGGTCATCTGAATTTGTTTAACTTGCTTGATGATTAACCAGAGGAAATCTTGAGCCATCCCTGGAATGAATACTTAGAGGCTCCTCTTGTTTTCATATAATGTGCGTGCCTAATTAATTTGCGAAATGAACCCTTACCAGCTCCGTCATTGTTTTACTCTCCGCCTGTTGGAACTTTCAAACTCGGAATGACTAAAAATTTTCTTTTGTAGTCTTTTTGAAGTATTTCTTTTTACCTTTCTAACGGTCTTGATGTAGAGACCTGCATAGGCCAGGTGTTTTAGTCGGGCCACATTTTAAAAACTTATCGTGCGTAAGTGTTGAGTTAATCGGGCCGCCCGGGGCTCTTGGGCTATTCAGGACTGTCGGACCGTTCTGATCTGTAGGGTCTTTCAAGCCCGGTCGCACTTTTCGGTCTGTCGAGCTTGTCGGGCTGTTCAGGACTGTCGGACTGCTTAGACCTGTAGGGCCTTTCAGGCCTATCGGGTCGCACTTTTCGGCCCTGTCCGGTTTGTTGGGCTGTTCAGGATTATCGGACCGTTCGGACCTGTAGGGCCTTTCAGGCCTATCGAGTCACACTTTTCGGCCCTGTCAGGCTTGTCGAGGCTGTCGAACTTATCGAGTCGTTCGGTCCGTTATTTCTCTACTAATCTCACGTGAACCGAACCAAGATCGTTTTCGTGCTGACTCAAACGAGTTATTTTTGTACTGAACTGCACCGGTGGATTGTCGTACTGAATTCGACAGACGTTATTTTCGTACTGATTCCGACAAGCTGAACCGAAGAGGAGAATCTTCGTACTGCACTGGATCGAGAACCTTTTCTTACTGATCAAGACGGGAGTTATTGCTGTATGGACTGGAACGGACATTGGTTTCACACTGAACATAGCGAAGGAGTTTCGTACTATACTATAGAAGTCTGCTCTGGCCGGGTTTCTTAGTCAGACCTTTGTGCGGTCCGATCTCAGTTTAAAAATCTGTCGGGCTTTTTAGGCCTCCTATGTCGGCACAATCGGACTTGTCGGGTCGCTTGATCTTATCCTGTCTGTCGGGTCGCTTGTTATTATCGGGCCTGTCGGGCCTCTCTAGTCTGTCAGGGCTCTCGAGCGAGTTTTTTCTCGGGCCGCTTCAAGTTCACTCCCAGTCGGGCCGGGCCAGGCCGGGAATGGGAATTTCGGTCCGTGCAAGGCTTCCCTATACTCGTTCCACGTGTTAAAATTAGTTTGTGAACTGCTGTTCTCTATTCAAGTGTGAAGACAGTTTTCGTTGTAGCCTGTGATGATGGCCTCCTCTATTTCCTCTGCAGCAACTTCAAGCCTATCTATTTTTAATGTTATTGTTAACACACTGGGGGTTTTGATTAAAAATATGTTCTATATCAAAGCGGATATGTCTGGGATGTGAACAACTTTATCTAGACACTTTGCAATTTTTTTCTGAAAAAGGAAACCCCTTGTCTTGTTGACAACTTGTCAACTTGAGGGAATCCGGCCCTTTTTTGGGAGTAGGACAAAGATTGAACGTAATCGCTTTATCTGTTTGATGCGGCAAGTTACAGCGTAGATAGCAGCTACTATGATGCCAAAAACTTCCTGTCTATTGCACGCAACAAAGCTACGTCTCTTTCTAGTGTTTATTATATCTAGACCTTTTGTCATAATGAATAAATAGAAACTGTCTTTTTTCATTCATATTTCTGCTTTCTCGTGATACATGGTGTGTATTCCATCTGCCCTGCATCTTACTACCAGTCTTGACAGGTCCCTTGATGTTAGTTTTGTGTATCATTTTACGCAAAGTAGGCTGATTCAATTTTAATAGATCCTTCCCAGTTCACTGTTTCAACGGTAACTGTTGCTAGATTCTTAGTATCCCTAGATCTGTTAGCGGTTAAGACTATGCATGCTGTGGGAATCTGGTAGGTGTCACTGCAGATTAGTTCTCTACCTATCTCATTAAGGCCATTTATCCTTATAGTTTCAAGGTTCTTGAATGAACTTTGACCCATCACCTTGCAAAGCACTGAGGTCGTTACTTTGCTATGATGAAGATTTATCTGGACGACCTTCATCATCAGGCTGTTGCTCAGCCTATTACCACTCATATCAGATCCCACGAGTATAGAATAAATAAAAGTTTGTACCGTCAGAATCTTATTGCTTGTTGCCCAGAGAGATCATCTGGTATCTTAGAGGCTCTGTTAGTCACATTCTCATCCTTGTGTCGTTTACCCCTTTGGCATGAAAGTCTAATATCTTGAAATTCCGGGCGTGTTTTTTGACTCTCCGTCGAGAACCACCTAGTTCTGTTTAAATAGAGTCACAGCATGAACAATGCAGTTTAAGGTCGCAGTCTTGAAAAACCTGTGGTTAGAGTGCAGTTGCTCTTAGGATTGTGCCACATTCCTGTCAGGGTTTGTAGCCGTTGAGGTATGACACAACCCTCGACGTCTTCACTGCATGACAATCCAAGCCACTCAAAAGTTTCTTATAGCCACCCTTATTAAGTTGGTCTGACTACGGCTCTGAAAAAACCTTGTTGAAAAGAAATATATCTCTTGTTGTTTCTTGTTAAACTTTCCGTGTTGTCTGAGCCACAATCATTCTTCTTTGTGGTTGTACTGCTTAAAGGTGGGAAGATCTTGGTTTAAAAACAGTCATTCCTTAGATTTAGAGAGAGATACCGCAGAATTCCAAGCTGTTTCTTGTAAAACTTTCCTTTTGCTAAGCAATCAGCGTTGTGTGTCGTTCTGAGCCCCAATCACTCTTTTTCGCGGTTCTACTGCTTAAAGGTGGGGAGTCCTTGGTTTAAAAACATTTAGAGAGAGAGAGAGAGAGAGAGAGAGATCCTGCATTATTCCAAACTGGACTTGTTACACTCGCGTGTTTAATTTTTTAGTTAAGTTGTGGAGATCTTCAAGGCGGGGACAGTCTCTTTACAAAAAAAGGGCGTTCCCTTTTATCGTTAATCACTTTTAGTGCTTTCCGTGCGAGTTCGTTCTTGCAGTGCAGTTCAGCTGATCGTATTTACCTGCAAAGGAACCATTTCATTTTTCCTGGTAACAGAAAGACTTAGAACTATCTAAAAGCAACAGCCCAGAAGAAGGTTGTTAGCGTAATTTAAGTTGACATCAACTCAAACCATCTACCGGACCGACGCCCATTACTAAGTAGTGCATTCCACGCTATTGCAGCTTTGATAATCATCTACAGTCAGCTCTGAAGAGAGCACACTAATCTATTCACTTATTCAATTACGTCTTGCACCAGGAGTAATTTCGCGTTCTCCATAATGGACAGCTGTTGGGCGTGCTTGCGGTGGGGTTTCTCAGAATATGGTAACAGCGCCAACAGATAAGAGATGAAACATATGTGTGCGTTCCGGAATTAATCTTTTAGTGAGTAGAGCGATATTGATAAGTGTCGTCTCTTACATGGATTATCTGACACATCTAGTTTATGTAAGTCCAAACTTTGTAAATATTTCTATTCTCCCGTTTGGAAACAAACCAATTTATCCCAAATACTACATTTCTGTAGTGACGTTCTTTATGAAAAATCTACTTGAAGTTGGTTAAACAAAAAAGATTGCTTCTTCATGGGAAATAAATTTGTTTAAAATTAATAACTTTTCCCAATAGAAAAGCAAGATGAATATTTCGTTATAATGTCCCATTCTTTATAAAGGAGGTTGACTTCGCGGATAATTATTACATATATGTAGTAGGTAGAAAGTTGTAACAGAAATTGAAGTAATTCTATAATTTTCTTTATTTGCCATCATATTAAAACAAAAGGAGGAGGATTAGTCTCAAATTGAGCATAACAGTAAACACCTTGATAAGCATATATGAGTACATAAAAATTTATTACAGGTAATTCAATGCTGATGTGTTATGATTACATCATGGTTAAGGCAGAGGAGAAAAAAAACACATAAAAGTTATATCGTTATTGTTCTCCAAAATAAAATGTGGGCAATATTCCGGGGGTTTTATGTCATACAATGACATAATTTGTTATAATTTTAGTGTCGATTACTATTGAGGAGTCGCTTGTTGTACAATACTGCATCTATTAAAACTCATAGCGCATAAGCTTTTATCCTGTGGGTAAATACGGTAGCAAGACTGACATTCTTTATTGAATGAATACTATATGGTCTACGCTGATTTGATTTATTAAAACAAAGGCTGTTTTTCTCAAATTTGTTTTTTGCGATTCATTCAATTCGTGCGTCTTTCAAACGAATAACGTAGTACACAAATAATGCCTTTTTTTATACATTACATCATTCGTAATGACATATTAGCAAATTAGAGATGCAGGATATACTAGATAAGCAGTAAAACAATTCTCATAGGTACATACAATAAATAAATATTACTGTAATGTACATCTGACGTAGTGAATAGCGTAATTTGCAATTTATAGAATATTAAACGTTTGGACGACTATACGTTTTTTTTTAAATTGCATGTTAAATGAAAACATCTACTTAACGGACAAATTGTAATTTTTGCAAACAGTATTAGGTACGAAAACACAAAGATTGTGCTAATTTTTAAAACACATTGACAAATAGTGCAATCTTCATTAGTTTTACATTATTTACAATGTAATAATTAATAATTGTTTATGCTTATTTTTTTAATTCTCTATTTTTTTCTTTCTTTATCACAACCTTAGTGCAGTGATTCTCAACCTTTTTTTCGTCACGGTACACTTTTAATAATTTAAAAATTAGGCGGCACACTAACGATAAGATAGATTTAAAAGAATTTTACTAAACTAGTATATAGCTTTGTTTGGGTTAAATCTAGAACCAGTCCAAAACTGTAATAGTCATGTGATTGGTTCAGTCAGTCCCCGCTACGAAGGTAGAACCAATCGAACTACTTGCCTGACGTCGCTTATGTATGGGTATTCGTAGTGGCGGCAGTGGTTGAGAATCACTGCCGTAATGTTAACGGTTTTAAATAATACTCTCCATCATCTGAAACGTCATGATTACATATAAAGTCACTGATTTGTAAATCCGTCATTACCTTTGCCAATCGTCTCGATCAAGTCCATCAGTCTTTTCTAATAGAAGAGATTTTTGCAAAAGCTCAGCTTTTGATGATACGAGTAATCCTGTTAGAATCTTATTCTGCCCGCTGCACCCGAAAACGAACAGCTGTCATCTCAAACAAGATTACCTTTCTCAATTTAAAAAATGCACGTTGCCTTTCTCGAGTCTCTGTGGTTTTCATCACAATCACTTTCAACTATTCCGGTACGATTATTTACGAAATGATCCCGAAACCCAAAAAGCCATATTCTGACTTTTTTTCATTTTCTGATCCATGCCATAGAGAAAATTCTCAAAATATAATTCTCTCTGTGGACTTATTCAATTTCTAGTGGACCAGAACAAAATAATTTTAGACAATCTGTTGGGCTTCCGAAATGGTCGGTTGACCTCACCACCAAGATAATGAAGCAAGAAGAAGCTTTATTAAAAACTGAACAGTGTCTGATGAAGAAAGTTGTTGAGATCACAGACACATCTGCTTTGAAATAACAAAACTTCAGAAAGAAATATACATACTAGAAGAAATGCTTGAGGCTCTTTCAAGACAGGCCTTAATAAAGATCTTCAGAGGATTAATGATAACGCTAAGGACATATAAAATCTTGAAGTTACTGTAAAGTAAGTACAGAAGGCAATCATTTCGGCCAACAACAAAAACTGTTTTCAAATAGAAAGGAACATAACCAACATAGTTGGAAGAAACGAGAATCTCTCTGAAAAGACATAAACAATATGCAAAGTATAATCAACGTCTTTCGGGATTAGACCCTGTCATTGTTGAACTATTATATATACTCAACGTTTCGCCCGTTTTTATAAGGGGCGGCCTCAGGAAACTAAAGAAGAGTAAGGCAACTCGACGTGTCAACCAGACCAGAGGCGAAAGTTTTTCAGAAGAGTTTCTCCTCTAGAGTGATTGACATGTCGAATTACTGTGCTCTTCCTTAGTCTTCTGAAGAAGCTCCTTGTGAAGAAAAACTCTTCTGAAGAAGAAGAAGTTCGTCTCTGGCATGGTTGATACCTCCAGTTTGCGTAGCTGACACCTCGAGTTTTTGTGTTCTTCTGTAGTCTCATCAAGAAGTCTCTTATGAAGAAAAACTTTTCTGGAGAAGAAGAAGAAGATGGCCTCTGCATGGTTAATACGTTCAGTTGGCGTGGTTGACACCTTGAGTTGACGTGCTCTTCTTTAGTCTCCTGAAGGAACATCTTGCAAAGAAAAATTCTTCTTTTTCTTCTAAAGAGGAAGTTTGCCTCTGATGTTCTTGGCACGTAGAGTTGCCGTTCTCTTCTTCAGTCTTTTGAAGAAGCTTCTTGTGAAGAAAAACTCTTTTTCTTCTGAAGAAGAAGTTTGCCTCTGACGTTGTTGGCACGTCGAGTAGCCGTTCTCTTCTTTACTCTCTCGAAGAAGCTTGTAGTGAAGAAAAACTCTTCTTCTACAGAGGAAGTTTGCTTCTAGTGTGGTTGACACGCCGAGTTGCCGTGCTTTTGTTTAGTCTCCTGAAGAAGCGTCTTGTGAAAAAACTCTTCTTTTTCTTTTAAAGAAGAAGTTTGCCTCTGACGTTGTTGGCACGCCAAGTTGCCGTCCTCTTCTTTAGTCTCCTGAAAAAGCGTCTTGTGAAGAAAAACTCTTCTCCTTTTTATTCTTCTTCTAAAGAGGAAGTTTGGCTCTGATGTTGTGGGCACGTCGAGTTGCCGTTCTCTTCTTTACTCTCCCGAAGAAGCTTCTTGTGAAGAAAAGCTCTTCTTCTTCTTCTAAAAAAGTTTGCCTCTGGCGTTGTTGGCATGCCGAGTTACCGTTCTCTTCTTTAGCCTCTTGAAGAAGCTTCTTGTGAAAAAAACTTCTTCTTTTTCTTGTTCGAAAAAAAAAGTTTGCCTCTGACGTTGTGGGCACGTCGAGTTGCAATTCTCTTTTTTAGTCTCCCGAAGAAGCTTGTAGTGAAGAAAAACTCTTCTCCTTCTGAAGCAGAAGTTTGGCTCTAATGTTGTTGGCACGTCGAGTTGCCGTTCTCTTTTTTAGCTTCCTGAAAAAGCTTCTTGTAAATAGAAACTCAAGAAGTTTGTCTCTGGCGGGCGTGGTTAGCACGTGGAATTGCCGTGTTCTTCTATAGTTTCCTGAAGCAGCTTCTTGTGAAACTGAACTAACATTAAGCATATATGATAACTCAACAATAATTTGTTCAGCAGGGTAAGAACAGAAGGAGGGTCTAAAAGGGATTCCTGCAGAAGTCGTTGTTAGGAGTTTGAAAGACAAAAAGTCATCACGACTTTAGAAGTTCCAACAGGTGGCTACACAGAACAGGAAGTGAAACCAAGGGCTCATTTCCCAATATAAAGATTAACAATTAATTTAGTATATACCTTTCATTATAAAAGTAAACACAACAAATATTAATTTGATAAGCCCTACTTCCAGGCGTAGCCCAATTCTGACAAATAAGCTCTCGAAGGTCTAATTAACAAGAAATACAAACATTATTTCCGCTTGCAATTCTAGTCGTTACCTAGAAACAAATTCAAACTTGCGTTTTGTTTGTAGTAATAAAGAGGTTGGCAAAAACAACTAGAACCGTCGTAGCCAAGCTAGAATTTTTGATTCTCGCGTGGTGTGAAAAACAAAAAGTTGCATTAGCACAATCTGGATCGGAAATTAATTCCATGTGGTCTAAATTGGAAAATTCTTTCATAAACTTACAATATTCGTTGAGAAGATTCTCATCCTTACTCAACTTCTATTTAAACTATAAAACTGTTCTACGCCGTTTTCTCTAGATAAACATCGCGATTCAATATTGGATTTAAATAAAAGTAACAACAAAATGACTTTCTGTATTATGCTACTACGACTGTTGAAAATGGATTTCACCCTCAAGTTCTTCTGCTGATAAAACCTAACTCGTATCATAGTTTTCGATTTCCCAAAATCTCACTAAATCATGAACAATTGATCTAAGAGATAAATTGCAAGATTCTATACATTTATAGTATCATCAATGATTTATCCAAGCAGAATTTTTTGCAAATAGGTTGATCATGTCCTAACCGTATTTGGCTTACACATAATAGCTGCCAGAATGTATCAGTTCCTAACAATAAATTTACTTGGCTTGAGATATTAAACGAAGGATCGGCCAATTTGAAATTCTAAGGGAATTGTAGACAATGACGATATAAATGTAAACATATGACGATTTCCTGTGATCTAAGATACTATTAATGCATGAATATTCGAACCTTTTAATTTCCATTAACAACAGCAGCCGTCTATAGTCCTCCCAGATATGCTATTTCTTCCAAAGAGTATCAAAACTTTCTAAATTTATTTGGCTCTAATTTCATTGTAGCAGAAGAGTGGAATGCCAGACACACGATAGAAATAAAATTCCTGATCTGTTAAACTTTGCTATGACCAACAAAAGATCCGCAATACACTGCAAAATAGGATTCAGTCTTGATCTGAGTTTCGATCACAGTCCTTAAAGAATCGTCTTTAGACTACTAGCGTATTCTAAAGGAATCCCTTTATTAAAACGGACCGTTTAATCTTTCCCATTATTCTTAACCATTAGATTGTTTTGAGGTTAGGTTGTTCAAAATAGCAAACAAAGAAAAACGCTCCGTTTAGTTTTAACAGATCTGTTTTCAATAGAGGGATTCCTTTAGAATAGCCTCCATATAATCATTTAACTCCCACAAAGATCCTGGTCACGACATAAGTAATAGTCGGAGAAGTACTTGCACACATTCCAAGAAAATCTATAGTGCTATTAACCACACTCTACAATCGTATGTTACACTTTTGCTATTTTCCAATAGCATGGAAATTTGGCTAAATCTTCATGATTGCCACATCTGGTAAACCCCCACATGAAGCCACATCATATCGTTTTAGAAGCTTGCTACCGATACTCTCAAATTCCTTAACATAAGTTTAGGTTTAGAGAGAAATATTTGTCCATTCAACAGTGCTATAATCAATCTAATTAGGGAAAATCTGAAGGACAAAAAGTTATGTGCTGCTGTGTTTTTGACATCCACCAGGCATTCGATAGGGTGTGTCAGAAGGGACTACTGCATAAGTTAAAAAAGATAATGCCAAGCCAATTCTACTTCCTTCTAAAATCTTACCTCTTCTTGCGCACATACTCACATCCCAAAAACAGAAACGACAGACATGGCTACGTTCGCTAACGATACAGCAATTATTGCTACCAGTCTCTCAAAAACTCCCAAGTCTGATCTGTTCCAACAGCAGCTGCAAAATGGAAAATTAAGGTTAATAACGGAAAATCAACCCAAATTAGCTTCACAACCAAACCAAATCAAATATCAACAAGTGATGATAAACAATCAGCTGATACCTTTCAAAAACGAAGTCAAATATTTGAATTTTCATTTTGTTTTCGCATCTTTCGCATAATGTCCCATGCAACTTTGTAGTTACTTTCTGAAACTTCAATTGATTTTAATATTTTTGGAGAATCACCCTTCAAGCAATCTAACGGGTAGTAGAACTTTGTTACATCGACAACTGAATTGTTATTTACGCACCAATGCTTGAAAGGTGCGACTAAACTGCAATAATTTGTCATATTCTCCAAAAAAGACAGGAAGAAGCACGCAATTTTGGTTTCGATAAATATGAATTACTACAATTCTGTTTTACATTTGATAAAATGTATTGGTGCAAGTGAGGCAACTTGCCATAAACGCCATGGTGATTATAAATGGCGCCTTGAAAGATTTTGCCCTGGATGTCAAATACCTTGGCTTAAAAGATTCTTTATGTCTCGAATAGTATAAGGCAATTTGTAACCTCAAACTAATAATGTGTTTGTTATTTAGTATCTTTGACTATTAAGAGTAGATTTCCAGCGTTTTTCTCTGAATTCTCAGTGTTCTTTTCACGATTTCCAGACATTTAATAACATTATGTAAATTCATACTTGTCACAGTCGTCGGATCCATATCCGCTCGTGCTAAACACGATTCCGCGTACAGGTTGTAGCTGCTCTTCTTATTAGTGGATTAGACTGTAAAACACAACTTCATGTGCAGCTTAGCCGAATCTAGAGGTCTATACGGGCCGGGTTTTCTAGTCGGGACTTTACCCGACCCGTGTCGAAAAGGGAGTTCGGGTGGGTCGGGCCTCAGCTTAAGAAATATCGGACTTTTTGGGCCTACGTCCGGCGAATCGGGACTGTCAGGTGGTTTGGACCCCTCGGGCCTGTCGGAACATCAAGCATTTTAGACTTTTCGGCCCTTCTAAATCTAAAGGGTCGGAGCAAGAACATGTAAATTAGGCAACTTACCACAGGGGTTGCACAGTGGCGAATAAGGCAGCTGAGACTAACGTACAATTATTTGCAACACTAAGGTGCCTTTTAAATTTTGTATAGATGCCAAATACTCTTGTTGTTTGGCTGTAGCCACCAAATCAAAATAAGTTTGTTCAAACAAATTTCTTTCATTCTTTTCTAATTCGCTTTCATCTAGAGTTTCTATTCTTGTTTGAATTTGATTTATGAATAAAGTGATTCGATTTTTCCCAGACGTGATTTCATTACTTTTCCATAATGGTTAGTCAAAATTATTAAACCAAAGCTTCCAATTTTCTGAACTGGCTAAAGCTGAAGTCTTTGTGTAAATTTTATGATTTACAGAATACGAAATAACCGCTAGGAAGAATAAAACATGCGTGACACACTGTTTTGCCAAGTTTTCACTGGTTTTTTTTGGCAAACATCACGCAATTTATTTTTTTGTAATAGACTGCATAGCCCATAACGTACTAGATCATTGTTCGAGCTTTACGAATATATATATAGATTGCTGAGGATTTATCGAGAAATTATTTACTTATCAGAGAATTTTAAGCGACGTTTAATGTCAACAAAATAATTTTCATAAGTCAAAATTGAGAAATAAACAGATTTATAAACGTTGTTGTTGGATTAAGCAAAATTGAAACAACTCGACGTCTAATTGCAATTAAATTGAAGACATCGAAAATAATTAATCAGAATAGAACAATAAAAACATTTCTCACATAGCTGATTCATGTATCTAAATTTATCGAATGGTTTGTTTTAGTATAGAATTGATGTGATTGTTGCCTTTCTTAACAACGCAATCTTATTGTATATATTTTTTGTCACTAATAAGTATGTGGTTTCCTGTTTATAGTTAATCTTTATTGAAATGCTCAGCTGTACAGTTAAAATAATATATAATTATTTACATGTTTTGTATTCAAATGTATTAAACAAGTCACACAAGAAGAAAGGTTAATCTGAAGAGTCTCCAAAACATTATATTTGGGCTAATGCTACATTGCATTGTTGTAACCATCATTCTCAAAATTCATTACTTTATATTTCTTATAACAGACCTATTCTTATGAATAAGAATAGCTAATCAATAGGGCCTACTAATGAGAACGGATTTATTTAAGACTACGTTTTTATGATTCTTTCAACCGTTTTAAAATCATGGCGTATTATAGTACAATCTGGAGCAATAGGATAATAATTGATTTTAAGTTCAATGCATAGTTTGACATGTGATAAAAGGTAGTTTATCCTTTACGTAATACGCAAACATAAATAAGATAGGAGAAGAGTGTGTGGCTGAAAAGAAACAAATGTATATTGTTTCTAATAATGTGTACAAAGAATTTAATAAAGAACTATATAATACGTTGGTGGGTGCAAATGTTCCATTGTAAAGAATTTCTCATTATTTCGCAACATTTACACAATATTTTCGAGTTATCTATAGATGATAATGCAAGAAGTAGGGGAATATTATTTACGTGCTCGTTCTATTTTAACAAATCGAAATGGTAACAATATACAGGTATTGATTGATTGGTGAATTTATTTTCGGCACAAAAAATGACTAATTTTCTTATTAACTACTTAAATTGTGTATTATCTATAAACGTAGATAAAGCCGATAAACAGACACTGTTACATCAAATATGTAAAATATAAATGCACATTATGTAGCTTAAAATGCAAACATTTAAAGTTTTGCTTTTTTCTCAAATTTTAAGAAATATTTCTGCGATTAGATATCCGAATCAGAAGATTCCTGAGGTATAATAAAACTCCTATAATCGTCCAAAACAGGGGCGTCTTTATCGCTTGTTCAGAGATGCCTAACTCCTTGAGCGATCCTACTCAATGAACCGACCCACTTAAGTGAAACGACTGAATCTGTAGATAAAAATTCGAGTCCTACTGCTGGTCAGGACGAAGCTTTAATCTTGGAAAACTCGTATTTACATGGAGATTTGCATAAATGTAAAACTACAACTTTTAACTTAAATAAAACTAAAAAACACATGCCTGCTTTAATTGTAAACAATTTAGTATAATAGAAACTTCGAAAATTATTTGTTTGTACATTTGAGTGTTTATTAAAAGAATTTAGAAAAGAATCCAGCATATA